>QAXK01006556.1:0-15241 GCA_004335735.1 Chlorella sp. KRBP
ATATGTAACAGAACAGGGTGTTGCGACGGAACATGTGTGGGTGCCACACATGCTGGTGGGGCAGGCTTGCACCTATGCAAGACAGTTGGCTTCATGAGCCAAAACACAACCGCACACACACGCAGTTACACACACAAGTTGACACACGGTCATGACCACGTCTCCCCAGTGCCGGCCAGGAATGGAGTATGCCCAAAGCGCCTGTGGCTGGTGGTACATAGGAATGCTGCCCACAAAGAGTCTCCAAGGACCTATCCCCTTGCCCTCATCCACCCTGTGTCGAGTCTCAGAGGGCACAAGACATGAGTCCTTGGAGTGCATCACTGCTCCTTTGTGTGTCTGGTTGCTGCGCTGTTGCTGCTGCAGCTTATCACAGCTGCGCAGCAGTCAGTAGCTGCAGGGGAGGTGATGGGGGCAGGTAGTGTACACACAACGGCAACAACACTCACACAAACACAAGCACACACACAAACCGACTCACGACAACACCATTCCCAGTAAGGAAGCGGCTACAGATGCATGACAGATACACAGTCCACATGACAATGCAGGCCACAGCACTCCACGTGACAACACAAATTCAGCCACTGTGGACTGCACGCTAGGTCATCCAAGACCCTGTTGTAACACACGCCAGCCACACAAAACCCTGAAAACAGAGGCAGCTGAGGGCACAACAGAAGCCTGGGGTTGGGAACCTCAGGCGCTCATGCCCACCATTGCTGACGCTGCTGCTGTCCAGCACAAACCACATTGCCTCAGCAACTGGAGAGGTGTAGCTTTGCTTGCATGCAGGTAGCAGGGCAACGCCGATCTTCAGCGTGCGTCACACCAAAGTCACTCATCCCAAGTGCTGCTGCAGAGGATAAACGGCACCAACGGCACCCCAACAGCCCCTCCGAGGTGCAGAGCATGCATGCATATGCCGTTGCAGGCACAGCAACTGAAAGGGGCATCTGCCTCGGTAAGGCCCTGCAGCACCGTATGCTTCGGAGCTCATATCTGCAGGGGTGCATGCTCCGAGGCACGTTTTTCAGCCAGTTAAAGCAACTGGAGTCCCCAACAGCTGTGCTGCGCTGCAAAAACCGCACATGCTGCTGCAATACGCAATGGTACATGTGCTGCTGCAGTACGCAGCGGTACACTTGCTGCTGCCGTTGGCAGCGGTATACATGCTGTTGCAGTACGCAGCAATACAGCAGTGCTGTCCTTTCAGGCAGCAGTGGCAGAAGCTGAAACAATAGCAGAGAATCAGCTGAACACAACGCCCCACTTGCAAGAGAGGCGAGGCAATGTAAAGCACAGGGGGTCGATCCGGTGTGTCCGCCCTCCCACCCGGACATGCAGAGATGCAAGCTCACAAGCCATTCGCTCATGCAAACCAACTACATGCGACTGGTGGTACAATGCCAGCACAAGCCAGCAGTCAGGTATTGCTCCTAGGCAAAAAGCACACATGACAACATACATGGGAACCACAAAAGTAAGGAGGGTGGATGGTGCAGCAACTCACTGCTGGGAGTTCATACACATGGCGACAAGACAGCAGCACCCGGCACAGCAAGTGAGGCCTGTTGGAAGTACACAAACACTGATAGCTACACAGCAGCCCTGCCTACATACAGCGTACATGTACCTGTGACACTTCATCACAACACAGTGGGCAGAAAAATGCTTCGGCTGCCAAAGCTGTCCGACCACAACACACCCACACCCCACCACCCAGCCCCACACGACCAGCAAGACACCCGTTACCCCATTGTCCGCATGTGTCGACAGGTCAAGAGAGAACAACGCGTATAGATACCGAGGGATGGGTCCACACGCCTGTGTCGTGTGCACTGGACCTTCAGCCATCCGGCGCCTGGCACTCAACCCATGGCCCTCGAGGTCCCGCATGGTGCAGAAAGCTCAATTAGAGACCCCTGGGTGTGCTTGCAGCAAGCCTGCAAGCCTGAGCGCTTGCGCCTGCTCCTGTGGTGTGTGTGTTGGGCGCTCAGCCAGCCACGTGCCCCTCAGCCTTGCGCCTGCTCCACAGCTTGTTGTTGAGGCGTTTATTGAGGTAGGCGGGCATGTACTCCACGTTGCTGAGGTCTGTTGCAGCCAGCAGCTCCAGCTCCTCAAACACATCGTTCACACACAGCTTGGACAGCTGCGACAGCACCTGGGGTGTGGGTGGCCGTGTGTGTGAGCGGGGCGGGGCGGGAAGACGTGACAGGGGCAGGGACAGGGACAGGCAAGGCAGCACAGCGTCAGCACGTCAGCACGCTCAACAGCTGTGTCCGGAAGTTACAGCAGGGACATTCCTGCATGGACAGCACGCACCAGCTGCAGGCACCCACCCAGCACACAGCCTGCATTCATTCGCAGCCCAACCTCTGGGGGTTACTGTGCCAGTACGGCACATGATGTCTCGGGCTTGGCCGCATCCCCCACCCCCTGCTGTAGCCTCATATCACCCCTCAGCCTGCCGCCCAGCCCAGAATAATTCCTACATACGCATACAGCAGCAGAACCAGGGCCGTTGAGGCGTCACTACACCCTCACCTTGATCACCCCGCCGTCAAAATGCCTCCACTCGAGGTATGCGCAGTTCTGCACCAGCAGCTCGATCTGCTTGAAGACCTTGAGGGGCAGCTTCTGCAGCATTGACTTGGTGCTGACAGGCACGCTCGCCAGCCTGATCTGCCCACCAAATGCACCCAGCCCTGCTGCTGCACCAGCACCACCAACACCCCTGCCCCCTCCAACAGTAGACCCCAGAGATCCATTGCCGCCCAGCATGGTTGCCCCCAGCAGCTGCTGCATGGTGGCACCGCTTGCATGCACAGCAGCAGCAGAGTTGGCCGCGACCGCAGCTGCTGCGGCAGCGGCCAGGACGTTGCTCAGCCCTGCAGTGCTGTCCGCGGCAGCGGCGGCCGCTGCTGCTGCGGCTGCGTTGTGGTTGTAGTGCTTCACAAGGTGGTTCAGGTAGGCTGCCATGTGTTGGATGGAGCCCAGCTCGTAGTGTGCGATGTGGCGCACAGCAGCAACTGCCTCCTCCTCGCTGTGCTTTGCGTTCAGCTGATGCACCACACCATCATCAAAGTCCTCCACCTGCAAGGCAGATGGCAGCACACACGCAGCACACTAATCAGCATCATGTAAAGCACGAGCATCATACCAAGCATCATACCAAGCATCATACTTATACCAATGTGGAGCGTTGGGAGACCTTATATATTGCAACAGCAATGTCTCTACATACACACAAGCATGATATGTGATATGCAGGGCGCGGCAACACACAAGCGGTGTATACGGACAGCTACAATTGAGCGGCAACAGCAGGGTCGTGGGAAAGCAGAAGCACTCATTGTTGGGAATCAAGGCGCAGCGATGTGCACTCGATCACCTTGAGGATTCCCTGGAACTGGGCCACAAGGTGATGCACCTCAGCCTGCACTCGCGCAGGGAGCTTTGTGACAGCCTTGACAGGGCCCACGTCCCCCGCGCCCCTCACACCACCCCCGCCTGCTTGCTGCTGCTGCTGCTGCCTGGCACCAGCCTGTCCCCCTGCGGGTGCCCCACCTGCACCAGGCCCCTGCTGTGCATTGCTGCCAGGCGACGGCTGCTTGGCAGCAACTGAGGCCCAGCCGGTTAACCGGGGGGTCCCGGCCGATGCTGCACCAGCAGCACTGCCGCCGCTGTTGCGCTCACCCCCACGGTCCTGCTCCCCCATCTGACTGTTAAGGGGCTGGGTGATGCTGAGACCGGACACCCCCTTCCTCAGGGTTTGCCCCCCTCGCCCCACACTCCCCACTGCGTGCTGCTCCTTGCCCAACTGGTCACTCCTGTGACCCGTGTCAGCCGCTGAGTCAGCACAGCCACCACCCAGTGACCCCCGCAGCGCCTGGTGCTGGTTCTGGGCGGCTGCCGCCGCCACTGCTGCCGCTGCGACGGCCTGCTGCTGCTGCAGCAGGAACTGCTGCTGCAACGCTGCAGGGCTGGCCCAGATGCCTGAGCCCAGGCTCCTGCTGTCTGACCCCAGCAGCCCCCCACTGCCATAGCTGTTGCCGTGGAAGCTACCAGCCAATGCAGCCATGTGTTGAGAGCCAGAGAGCCCGTACCCCTGCAGGTAATCCTGGTCAGGCATCAGCCTGTCGCTCCCGTAGGCACCAAATGCGCCACCGTTGCCAGAGGCCGCCGCAGCAGCAGCCAGCAGCAGCTGCTCGTGCTGCTGCTGCAGGGTGGCAGGGGCAGAGCCAGCCCCCAGGGCTCCAAAGGACCCCGCCAGTGCTGCCATGTGGTGGTGGGGGCTGTGGTGGGAGCTGCCCAACAGCGTGCTAGGGTTGTTGCAGTAGCTGCCGTGCATGTCGTCCCTCAGGCCTGCATGCTCCATCAGCAGCCGCCGGGCCGTCAGTGCTCCTGTCGCTGCAGCGCTCAGAGCATTGCTGCGTGCTTGAGCTGCCACAGCTGCTGCTCCTCCCCCGCTGCTGCTGCGTGGCGTGAGCCCGTCACCCCCAAAGTCATCCAGACCAAACAGCAGTGCCTGCTGCTGCTGCTGTGCCTGCTGCTGCTGGTAGTGGTACATGATCTCTCCCTGCTGCTGCTGCTGCTGGAGGTCAGCCAGGCAGGACCAGTCGACACCTTGCATGGAGAAGGACTCTTCTGTCCCCAGAGGCCCAGACACCTCCCCAGTTGGAGCTGTGGCTAAGGAACCCTCCTCATGCAGACCCCCAGGGATCGAGCCAGGGGTCAGCACCTCCTCAGCCCCGCCCTCCGCAGCAGTAGCAGCAGCGGCTGCTGCTGCTGCCATAGCAGTGCTGCCGCCTGCGCCATTCACACTCCCAAACACGAGTGCTGCCTCTGAGTACTCCACATCCTCCTCACAGTCAGCACTGCTGTGTAAAGGGGACGGGTGGGCTCCACCTGTGGCAGCAATGATGCCGGAGCGCGGGGTGCACACCTCAATGGAGTTTGCAGCTGCAGGTTGGGCCGTGGGCTCCTCAGGGCCCTCACCCTCCTGCAGGCAGCTGCTGGCCTTCCGCAGCCTGCTGCCCCCTGTGCTGGGCCTTGCAGGCACTGGGGCTGCGGCAGCAGCAGCAGCAGCAGCAGCTGCGGGTGCACCTGGTCCTGCAAAGCTGCGGGTGCTGCTGCCGCTGGCCATGCTGCTGCTGCCACAGTTGCCGTCTGCTGCTGCCAGAGCCTCGACAGCCTGATGCTTGGCCCCATGTGCACTGCCGAAACTGCCTTGGTGGTTGGCCCAGCAGCTGGCAATGGCATGCGGCACCTCAAAGGAGCCCCCAAACAGAGAGGACGACATGTTCTGTGATGGCCTCATGCTGCCGTGGTGAGGGGGTCCCATGCCGCTGCTGCTGCTGCCGTCAGGCGCACTGTGCTGTGGGGGTTGGGCCTGGCAGGGGATGCCGCCCGCGCTGCTGCTGCTGCTGCGGCCGTGTGCTTGCAGGGACCCGAGGACAGGGCTGTTGCCAAAGATGCCTTCCAGTACCAAGGGGGCAGGCCTGAAGCTGCCATTGCTTGACACTGCACCCTGCTGCTGCTGCTGGGGGGCTTGGTCTGTGGTGTGGTTGCTGCCAGGGGCTAGCAGGTGCCCCTCCAGCGCAGCCGACTCACTGCAGCCGCTGCTGCTGCCGCACTGCAGGTGGCTGGCGTCGACTTGGTCCGTTGTCGCTGCGTCCGCCTGCTGCTGCTGCTGGCGGGCTGCGTTGAGGCTCTGTGACAGCTGGGGGACGTCCATGAAGACCACCCTGCTGCGCCAGTCTGGGACCTGGGCGCTGAAGTCCACCAGGAAGATCTTGGCTGTGCTGGGGTCGGTGAGGAGGGCCTGCAGGCGACCTGAGCTGCAGGGCAGCTGCTGGGGCCCCAGGGCCATATGCAGTAATGGCTCTAGGTGTGCCACCCGCAGGCGGTGCTCCGGGTCTTCCATGAGGATGCAGGCCAGCTTGCGCCTGCGGGAGGGGTGGAGGAGGGGAGTGGGGGAGGGAGTGGGGGAAGGAGGTGAGGCAGCACGAGGGTCAGGGAGGAGAGGAGAGGAGAGGGGGTGGGGTGGGGTTGATGACTGACAATGCGGCATGCACATGCAAAAGCTGTGGTGGTGTCTGTGCTGTGTGTCAGTCATAGGATGTCCTTGTTCGCAGAGGTGGGACCCTGCATGGAGGGTGCTCCAGATGCTGCAGCAGCCGCAGAGCTGCCAAGAACACTGGAAGGCGGCTGAACATGCGTTCGTACTAGTACCAAGCATGTTGCTGGTTGCCTTGCGCACCTGATTGCGTCTTCTGGGGTGTTGCTTGGCCAGAGGCATGCCAGGTCTGCCTCCAGTTGTGCAGCCCGAGAGCCATTGTGATCTGGCTCCTGAAACTGCATGCTTTGTTGAATAAGCGTTGGTCGTGGTTTTACCAAGCTACCGGGCGTGATGCTCCCAGCAGACCTGCAACAGCAGTGACAGAAACCTGTTGACAGACCTGAGGCTTGCACAGCATCCAACCATGCACTCCATCGGTTCATGTGCCTTTACAGACAGGAGTGCGTACATCATAAGAAATGACTCACGTATCAACCCAGCGTTGAAGCATCAGCGATCAAGCACCAAGAGTTGGGCTGAGCTGGAATGCACCATCCTGTGTTGGAGCATGCACTAGTCATCCTGCGTTGCTCTGTAAGTTGTGCATTGCACAGCGCTTGAAGAGTATCAAGGTGTGCTGTCCTTTAGCCTAGCTTCACACCTGAACACAACCCTGCTTTCTGCAGTTTCCCATGGTGCATGGACGTCCCCGAGGTTTGTACCTTAGACATGCACAAATGCCCACTACGATTCAGATCAGCTCACCTATGTTCTACTCTTGTACAGACGGCCCTGGAGGATTGCTACGTGGCTTGCTGACTGAGAAGGTCGGGAATCAGTGTGCTACGCAGACGCAAAGCAATTGCAGTAAACTCCATGTTGCAGCTGTTTGCGGCAATGTATGCTGAACTGGCGCCGAGGGTGCTTCTGCTTGCGAGCAGAAGCTGTGAAATACTGTGGATGTTGTTGAGCAATTGCTTCGCAACACGCAGCACTCTGATCTGATTCGCTTTATGACTCAAAAAAAGAACTGCTGTATCGGTGCCGCAGAGGTACGGTCACAAGGTCAATGTTGTCCAAATTTTGAACGACGGAGTCAGGCACTCCCGTGCAGGCACGCTTTCAGCGGTGTCACAACGACGGGCGCAGCTGAGCCGCACTCAACACATACACTGCACGTGAGACCGCGTCCACTCGACGCTGTCCACGATGGTAAGGCACTTGGTCCATCACCAGTCTCAGGATCAGGGTCTCTCCCAGGAAGTTTCCTGCAAGCAGGTAACAGCAAAGTCATAACAAGAAACAATTGAGTCTATTGAAGTTGTCGTTTGTGTGGTTCTGACTGTTATAGGGCGTGCAGCTTGACAAACAGCCCGGGGATCAATCTGCCCTGTAGGACCTGTGGGATGCAATGCATGCGATGCTTCCCCATGCTCCAAATGCCACCCCGCACTCACCAGCAGCATACCTGGGTTTATCCTGTCACTGCACACAGTCGTGTTCAGCAAGGCGCTGCCTGCAGCTGCACGTGTACTGTGACGGCCTGGCAGCGCTGCAGTGACTGCCGCATGGCGGCCTGAACGCTGCACACTTTTCTTACCAAGCACAGTGCTAGCTCAGGCACACCCTCGGCCACACATGAACACAATCGTTACGACACTCTCTGTCCTCCCCTCATCCATCCTTATGTGCAGTCCTTGTGCCATGACACCTAGCAGTGTCAGCTGACAAACAGATGCTGACGGACAGCATGCGCCACAGCATACGACAGACAGTGCCAGGTACAATATAATGCTGACTCCTCCAAGCTGTACATAGACTGTCCTGATCATGATTAGTGATGTACCCTGTCTCGGCATTTGGAAGTCGCGCCCACAGCATGTCCCAAGGGTGGCAGCCACATCTGCAGTTGCACACACTTCAGCACACTCACATCATCACCCAAGACCCACTACAGCTGTATCCCTTGAACGAGGGCCGCCCCACCATGGACCACCCGAACCACCCGAACCACACCCCATACCCCAGCTCACACCCCAGAAACACTTGCCTTGGTGTCAGGGTTGCCATAGTAGATGTTGTACACTCCCGTGGCTGCATCATGCTCAAACATAGCCACCCAGCCGGGAGGTAGCCCCACAGACAAGGCCTGCAAATCGGGCTTGCTCTTCATGCTGGTTGGCCACTGACTGCTGCCGCCATCGCCGCCAGAGTCCGCTGCTGCTGCTGCCACTGCTGCCGCCTTCTTTGCTGCTTTCGCTGCCCGCTTGGCTGCCTTGCGTACTGCTCGCTCCTCTGGTGTTTCGGCAGCAGCTCCAGCAGCCCCGCCTGCCGCTGCACCCCCGAGGCCCAGCCTGGCTCTCCAGTCCCCTAAGACAGGGGTGAAGTTGGGGTTGTCCTCTGCCCCAGCTGCCATCTGCTGCCTGCTCCACTGCTCGAGCTCCTTCCGGCGCATGGCTTCCACATACTCCGGGTCCTGCTCCTGCTCCAGCTGCCGCTGCTTGTGCTCCTCTTCCTCCTGCTGCTGCTGCCTCACACTCGCCCACTTGTTCAGCAATGCACCCATCTTCCCTGCCTTGACCTTGCTGCCTGACTTACTGCTGCCCGCAGCAGCTGTTGCACTGCTGCTGCCGCCAGCTGGCCGCGCACGCTTGCGGCCGTCTTTGCTGCCAATAGTGCCTGCTTCTGCAGCAGGCTCTGCAGCGTCTGCATAAACACTTGAATAGCTCTCCACCCCCACAGCACCTGCGCCAGCCCCTTGGGTGCGCACTGCAGGAGCTGCCACAATCTTCTGCCGCTTTGCTGCGTGCCCACTGGCGGCTTCAGAGGCGCCAAGGGCCCCTGCTGCTGAACTGTGTGCTGTGCTGCTGCTGTAGCCTGCAGCCGCTTCTGCGGGGACTGGAGGTGGTGCCTCATCAGGGAGTGGGGCTTCGTCAGGCAGTGGTGGCGGAGGCTCGTCTGCTGGCAAGGGAGGTATACTGCTGTCACCTGCTGCTGCTGCACCACCTGCTGCTGCTGTGCCGTACCCATAGAAGTCATAGTGACCGGGGTAGGCCTGCATGCCGTAGTTGTAGTGTGGGTAGCCCCCATATGCCGCTGCTTGGTAGGCTGCAGCAGCAGACGGGTCGTGCCCTGCAAAGCTGTAGTGGTGGTCTGGCCGTGCCCAGTGGGGCATATGCATGGTGCTGGCATACACACCTCCGGCTGGGGGTACATGGTAGCCAGGCCTGTGCCGCCCTGCAGCCGTGGCCTGTGTGGACCCCTGCTGCCGCACGGCGCCCTGCTTGGCTGCTGCTGCTGCTGCTTTGACAGGCCTAGGGCTAGGGGCCCCGTCTACATCCATGTCCATCTCCATATCCTCGTCTGAGGATGATGAGGAAGCACCGACCTCACCCTCCTCTGCTTCTGCCCCCTCAACCTCTGCGGCACCCTGCTCTGCCTGCTGCTGCTTCTGGGGCGAAGACTGCTCCGCACCTGCTGCTGCAGCACCTGGCCCTGCTGCAGCTGCTGCGTCTGCTGGTGTGACACCGCCTGCTGCAGCTGCTGCAGCTGGGCTGGCTGGAGCTGCTGGACCTGACTGCTGCGGCCGCACAGCCTGCAACGTGGGCTGCAGGTGCTGAGCTGCCTTCTGTAGCTGCTGCATGACATACTGCTCATAATCCAACCAGCCAAAGCTGTGGCTAGCTGGCTGACCAGACGCTGCTGCTGTGGCCGCAAGCTGCTGCTGTGCTGCAAATACCGCCCACTGCTCCTGCAGCGTCTGCAGCTGCAGCAACAGCTTCGCAGCAGATGGCAGCTGCTGCACCTGCTGCTGCACCTCAGCAACAGCCTGAAGCTCAGCCAGCAGTGTGCTGAACACCGGCTGAATATCCTGCTGCGGCTCTGGGATTGAGCTGGCACCTGGTTGCTGTTCATTGCTGGCTGCTGCTGCTGTCGCTGCTGGGACATGAGGTGTGCCTGCTGCTGCTGCAGCGGCGGCAGCACTGCCAGGCAGGGCAGCACTATCCAACACAGCTGGATCCTTCTGCTGCTTCTCTGTGCTGCCAGCTTCAGAAGGGGCAACCTCCGCTGTGGCCTGCTGAGCAGCACTGCCCTGCCCTGTGTCCTGCTGCTGCTGCTGCATGGCGTGTGCTGCACACATCTCTTGCCCTGCCTGATCAGCTGCAGCTGCCAATTTGCTGCCATCAGTGCCGGCAGCAGCAGCAGCAGGGGCTTCCAAGCCAGGCCCCCTAGCTTCTGCTGCTGCTTCTGTTGCGGGTGCTGCTGCTGTCGTGGTGTCCTCGGCAGGCAGCAGTGTGTCACCGTCAATGCCAGCTGGTGGGTCCCACAGCACTTCATTGGTGTGCATGTTCCAAAAGTATTCCCGGCCGCTGCCTGTGTCCAGCACCTTGGACCACTCTGGTGCTGCTGCAAGCAAACCCAGCGTGCGCTGCTCTGCTGGCCCTGCCTGCTCAGCCCCTGCTGCTGCTGCTGCTGCCTCTACTTCAGCTGATGCATCCTGCGTAGCTGCAGCAGAGGACTCAACCCCAGCAGCATGCGCTGCAGCATCCCCAGCTGCTGATGGCGCAGCAGCAGTACTGCTGTCCGACGCCACTTGAGGACCAGTGTCCCCTGCTGCCGCTGCTGCCGCTGCTGCTGGCTCAGCATCGGTCATGATGCTGTCATCCAGCAAGCCGCTCGACTCCAACTCCTGCATGAACTTGCTCAGCTGCAGGGCACGTGCACAGCAGGGTGCAGGCAGGGGCAAAAGGTGGGTGTGTGGGGTAAGCAGGTGAGATGTCCAGACGTGATGACAACACTGTGCTGATGGTTGAGGCACCCTGGTGTCCATGATAAGACAGAACTACACAGGCACGTGTGGTATGCAGGCACAGGAGCACTCTTTGTGGGAGTGTCATGTCCAACATTGCAAGCAGACAAGCACCGAGGCGGCTCACTGTTGCTGCTGTGTACTTGGACAGAGGTCATGCACACCGGCCTTGACGCCAAGCAGGGGAACGCACCTCTTCGTCCATTTGGCTGGCTGGGGCTCTTGCTGCTGCTGCTGACTGTGGGTGTGCTGCTGCTGCCTCCTGCGTCGCATCATCACCACCCCCTGACTCTTCATCACTGCAAGCAGCAACGACACCATCAGGTCCATGATGCCTGCCATCATGTGTCTGATGCATGCACCCAACCATGTGAAGCCGCTCCCAAACCAATGGGAGCTTGATAGTGACCTCCGCTGCACACAAATGTTGGGGGCCCGTCAAGGCCCGTTTCTCACAGTGCTGGTTGGAATGCGGTCATGTTAGAGTGGAAAGCCCCTGGCGTATGCATGCCGAGTCTGACAGTTCTGGAGACTGAAGGGGGTGCAAGCCTCACCTGTAGCTGCCAAGAAAGGCTGCCAAGGGGTTGTCCCCAGAACTTCTGGGCGAGCCAGATACTGTGGGGGATGTAGGGCCAGCTGTGGCTGTGTTTGCGGCCTTGGGCTGCTCAGTGCCGCGGTCTTGTTGTTCTGGCTCACCATCTGCATCACACCAGTGCGACAGGAGACACCACACTGAGCCAGTAAGCATAGGGGCAAGCCAGGTGGTCTGTGGCACCTCACGCTTGGCTTGCTGGATGCTCAGGTGGATGTGCGTGTGTGCCGTACCTGAAGTGTTCTCCACATCCTCTATGTGTTCAAAAAACACAGTTGACCGGCCGGACTCTGCTAGTGCCTTCAAGGCTGCTGCTGCTGCAAGCCGGAGCCCTGCAGGCAGCACAGGCACCACAGAGTAGTCAGCAAACAGCTGGATGCTTCTCAGGCTGTGGCTGCTGAAGCCACCACACCCACCTTCGACACGGTCAACACCCTTGGGTATCGTGAAATAGGGAGAGATGCCCACAGCTGAGTTCATGGGCAAGACTGCCAATAGATCTATCCACTGGTGATCGCAGTCCGACGAGCATCGGTAACCGACACCTGCACAGCTTTATTACAACGTCGAAGAAAACACAGGGCCCTCAAGGAGCACAAACAACAAGGACGTCGCTCTATGACAAAGTGACATTCTTTCAACAGGTCTTTGAACAGGGCGCAGACATCAGACACTTGACTCTGTAACTCATTCAAAAACGAACAAAAAATGGTTGAAACAGTCTTTCACTGCTGATTGATGTCCCTGGAGCCTGTGTGCTTGGCAATTGGTATCTGCTACTGCTTCACACAACAAGAACAGCCAATTGCAGCACGCGCAAGACATCATCACCTGATACTAAGAGTCAGCTGTGTAAACACCCTTAACTTGACAGGTCTCAAGCCCCTGCAAGCCACCTGCTGAGCGAGGCAAGGGTGTGCTGAGGTTGTGCAGCAGAGCCCCAGCTGGTTGGCTACTTGGCACTTGCTGCGAGCCAGGTAGCCACCATCAGCCCACCCTAGCTTCAACCATGGTGCAGCACCAGCAGCATCCCAGGCTAGGCACAGACACTTTCAGTGGCGCAGGGAGCCTTGCTGGCACCCGGCCACTGTTCTTTGGCAAGACACTCGGGCAGATGGAGTTGGAGCGCTCAGGCCTGCTGAAGGTTGCCAGCCCTATCAGTGGGCACACCCTCACAGTGCCTGATGGGTCAGGCCCCAACCACCATGCTAAAATCATGGACCCCATCTCTGGGACTGTGTTGAAGCTGGGCAGCCAAGCCTGCGTCGTAACGCCTGTGCTGACACAGCCTCAGGTGCGTGCGGCCTGCTTGAGGGCGTGAGTTTGATTGTGAGCTACAGCTGATGCCTTGGGATCTGCATACACACGTCGTGCATACAGCATGACACGTTCTTGCACCAGGAGAATGCACCAGGTCTTTAGGCATGCAGGGATGTATGTGTTTTGTGTGTTGTAGGTGTACAGCAGGAAGTTCTTCCTGACAAAGGACATCGACATTGCGATAGCCACACTGCGAGCCACCAACACAGTCAGTGACAAGACGAACGAGAAGATTGGTACTTCAGGCACAGCAACAGGTGGGCAGGGGCATGTGATCGCCTTGCCATATGGCACACTCAGTGTCCGACACTTGTCACAGATGGCAGCAGCCTAGCAGAAGCTCTGCCTTAAATTGTACTGCTGCAGGATTAACCAAAGCATTACATTTCATAGCAACCCTTGGTGGTCATCGGTGCTTACACAAGCCATCTGGCAACACCTTGTGCCTGCAGGTCTGGACAGGGCGCTTGTAACTGGGGGCAAGCTCAGGTGCTCCCAGAAGAGAGAGCAGCAGCAGCAGCATTAAAAACAAGCAGCATTTAAAAAAATAAGAATCCCTCAGCTTGCAGGTTTTGTAGCTCAGTGTCCTGTTTTTGGAGGCTGCAGCCTGAGGCCGCTGCTGTCAGCAGTTGGACACGTGCAAGGCAGTACTGTACCATGCAAATGTCATGGCGGTTCAGGTTGAGGTCCCGCTGTCGTTATTTTGTAACCCTACTTGGAGAAAGCAATCCATGTGCCTCTGTTTTGGTGAGGCTGTCCTGGCCATACTGCGCAGGATGCAAAACTGAGCACCGTTGTTTTGTACGATCAGCACTGTTGGGCTCCCTGCATCTGGCAAATGGGGCGAGGCAGGAGCAATCAATCTCGAGGCAGACATAAACTTTCAAGTCGATCCTCCAGGCCATCACCTGCTGTGGATGACGCAGCAGCAGCACTGTCAGATTCCTCCCTGGATGAGGAGCTCCAAGACTACCTGGAGAACATCAACAAGGTATCAAACACAACAGAAACATGCAAAAGGTGCTGGTGCATCACATCTGCACTGTGGCTGACTCGTGCGGTCATGTTTGTGTGCTGTTACAGCAGCAGCAAGACAGTAGCGACACAGATGCCACTCCCAGTCAGCAGCCACAAGCAGGCGGCTCTGGCAGAATGCCTGTACCAACTTCATCAGACCATACCGGTCTCAGTCCAGTCACTGCACAAGCAGAGGATGATGATCCAGACAGCTGGCGCCCTACTGGCTTGGGCTACCAGCCTGTCCATGGGTTCACAACTGCGACAGCAGCAGCTCAGTTTGCAGACACATCACTAGATCATGCACTGGAGGGTGATCTCGCATATGACCTGCAGCAGGATGACACCAGTGGCAGCAACAGCAGCAGCAGCAGCACCTCGTCAGATGACTCCCTCAGCTCAGACAGCGACACAGGCAGCAGTGACAGTGAAGCGGAGGAGGACACTGCAGGGCGTGTAGGCCTTGGCTTTGACCCAACTCTGCCTGTAGTGGTCGACGCCTCTGGGAAGCCAAAGCAGCACTGGCATGACCTCAGCCTGCAGGAACGCTACCCTGTGCAGGCTCGCCACGAACAGGCACCACGCTCGCCAGCAGTGGGCGGCAGCAGCAGCAAAAACAGCAGGCAACGGCAGCAGCGGATGCCACGCACCCGTGATGTCCTGATAGACAACATCAGCACCTCCATGCTGCTGGCCAACAGGACAGGGTCTGTGCCTGAGTTTCTGTCAGGAGACCTCACCGCAGCAGTAGCGGCCGCCACCTCTGCTGCAGCAGACGTGGCCAAGCAGCATGTCGCACAGTACGCTGAGCTGGCGCAGCAGCTGCAGCAGGCACAGCAGAACCCCAACAAGAGGCCCGGCAATCGGGGCCGGGGTGTGAAGAAGCAGCTGAAGAAAGCCAAGGTTGCTGCCAAGCGCAGCGCACGCGAAGCACGCTCGGAGGCTGGTGCCCTGCAGCTGCTTGCTGCATTTGAGGGCTTTGCAGGCAGTGGGCAAGACATGCAGGTGCTGCCACCCTGCGGCAGCAGGCAGAAGGAGGTGAGTGTGGCTATAACAGCAGCTACGCTACGGGCTTGGAGCCGCACCCGCATGCTGAAGATGTGGATATAGTAACCTTGGCTGCGCAGCATGCTTGACGTGTCAGCCAGTGCCTGTGTGCCGCCCTGCTGCTTGGGTAGGCAGGTGTTGTGCTGCATATTTCGTGCCGCATATCACCTCTGCTGTGCGTCTCCTCTGCTGGGTGTCCCTCAGCGATCAAAGGCATCCTGCTGACCCCCTCCTCAGCATAAAGAACGGTCGTATGTGATGGACACTGATGGAACTGCTTTGGGGTCATCATCATGGAGTCACAGACCACCCGCCGCTGCCAACCACGCAGATCCGTCGCATTCAGACTGGTGCTAGTCATAACCACGACCCCACCCCACCCCACCCCACC
>QAXK01006561.1:0-34822 GCA_004335735.1 Chlorella sp. KRBP
AGGACGACAGCGACGAGGACGAAACTGACGTGAGTTTGGCGTCACGAAGCTGCGCGGACCGCACCCAGTGTCGAGTTCTCAGGCCGGCACTCAGCACATGTCTGCATGCGCGAGTGCTAGCATGCATCGGAAGGCACTTGGCGGTCTTGACTTTGCAGCAAGGTTGTCCAATACTGTTGTGTCCCGTGTCCCGTGCCCGACGGGAACGTCAAAAAGCAAGTTGACAATGGATCAAGGCCAAGATGTCGGTGTTCAAAAACTATTGTGCCCCGTGCACGCAGGAGACTGAGGACGACACCGACAGCTATACGGACGAGGACGACGAGGAGGAGTCTAACGAGGACAGCTATGTCTCCGAATCAGACGGGGAAGCGGAGGACGAGGAGGACGAGTCCGACAGTTACGTCACAGACGAGGGCGACAACGACAGCGACAGCGCACCCGCCAACGCAGCGGCGGCTAACTCGCGCCCGACGGTGATGCAGCGGCTCGCGAACCTTGAGAGCGATTACCTGGCATCGGTCGCGTACGCGTCAGCAGTCGGCGCGGGGGGCAGCAGAGGCAGTGATACGTCCGCTTCTGCTGACGCGTCGGGGGAGTGGGAGTCAGCAGACGAGGAAGAAGCAGCAGAGGTCCTGTCAAAGCAGCAGCAGCAGCAGCAGGCTGCTGCCCTTGGGGCGGGCACATCACACACATCGCCAGCTGATGCAGGCCATCCTGGCGTTGCCAACAGCAGCAGTCCTGTCGCCCAACCCGGCACAGCTGCTCCCCCGACTGCCACGGCCTCACAGGGTGCCAGTGCTGCAGCAGATTGGTCGCAGGACCGCAGCAAGTCAGCCAACCAAGGCCAACAAGGCCAGCAGCAGGTGGGGGCGGCAGCTGCCTGTGCAGCTGCAGGTGTTCCAGCAGCAGCTGAAGCAGCAGCAGGCAGGTCAACTGACTGGAAGCAGGAGTGGGTTGCTGCGCTGGCGGGTTTGTCAGATGAGGCTGCAGCTGCTGCTGCTGGTCGCGAGCCCACTACGGCAGCAGATGCAGCTCCCATGGATGTGGACAGCGTCGACACAGCAGGTGTTGCAGGTGCAGTGAGACAGCAGCAGCAGCTGAACCCCTACACAGCTCAGCTTATGCAGGAGGCATGTGACGTCGCCATGCACCAGCCAGAGCAGCTGCTGCTGCAGCAGGGACAGCAGGCGCGCAGCAGGCTACCGTCTGCAGGTACTGCTGGTGCTGCAGCCAGTGGGGAGTTCCAGGGCACCGCTGAAGAGCTGTATCTTCGCTCAGCAACCCTGCCTGCCACACAAGTCGTGGCTGACCTGTCGAGCCACAGGCCTGCAGCTGAGGGTCAGCCTGGCAGCGATACTGCTGCAGCAGCAGCAGGTGCCTCCACATCAGGTGCAAGGGGTGGGGGCTCAGCAGCAGCAGCAGCAGGAGACTTTGGACCCTCCCGGATGACAGCACCAGCTGTTGTGGACAGGGGTGCGTGGGGAAGGCGGCAGGCCGGTGATGAGGAAGGGGAGCCTGGTGCTGTTGTCACACATGGAGTGGTTGTGCTGGTGGGCCTGGTTGAGGTCGTGCTGCAGAGGCTGCTGCGCGCAGCTGCACAGGTAGCTGCTGCTGACCCCCAGCTGCTGCTGTTGAACAGCAGCCAGAGCAGCAGCAGCAGCCATGCAGCAGGCGACAATGGGGACGTGCTGTGCCCCCGGGCCGAGGGCGTTGTGTGGGTGACAGCCAAGCACGTCCAGCTGGCAGTGGCAGGAGATGAGCAGCTGGCAGCGCTGCTGCTGAATGGGTGAGTTGCCTTGTTAGACCAGCGTGTGCGTCGCTTGAACACACTGTCCAGCGCAACAAGGGCCTGCGATTGCAATATGGAGTGCTGGAGTTATACAACCAGTGTATGGAGTATTTTGAGACTGTTTGACTACTGTTGCCTGAACTTGTGCATCTGATGAACCGACAGCATGGTCTTTGTTCCTGCCCCCCTCGATGTTCACTGCCACGGCACTGCCTCTGCACACTGCCTCTGCACACTGCTGCCACAGACGGCATTGCTGCCGCACATGCACACCGTGGTCGAATCCCTCAACAACTCACGCATCACCGTCACACTGCTGTTACACTGCTGCCCACTCTGCTGCTCTCTGCAGGTATCCGGGAGCGTCCATACAAGGTGGGGTCGCATGGGCAGGCGCGACTCCCAACCTCGACCCACACCTCCTGCCTGACCCAACCACAGAACCCATCACAGCCTTCCTGGTCTCACTGGCACAAGGCACCTGGCAGTCGCCGCAGCAGCAGCAACAGGAGGGCGCGGCACACAGCAGCAGCGGCGGCGGCAGCAGCAGCAGCCGGCATGTTGTTGTGTTCCCTGCAGACCTGAGGGCATACTGTGGTGCCACCCTGGAGGCCCCACCCGCAGCAGTGCCTGTGGATGCTGCACACACAGCACAGACACCAGCAGCGGCAGCATCTGGGTCAGTCCCCACAGCCCCCACAGCAGCAGCAGGTCAAGGCAGTGTGTCCGACCCTGAGGGGCCCTCTGTCACTTGCTGCTTCATTTCTGGCTGGCAGTGCAGCGCCTGTGCTGCGCAGACGGCGGCCCTGGCTGCAGCAGGCCTGGAGGCACAGCTGGCAGCCTGCCAGAGCAGCATGCAGCAGGCCAACCAGGCTGCAGTGGTGCAGCAGGAGGGCCAGCAGCAGGGCACAGGGCCTGGAGGGTGGGTGGACACAGTAGATGGTAGGGCCGGCACCAACAGCACCCGCCTGTCTGAGGCGCAAGTGCAGCAGCTGCTGCTGGGCACTCGCATGTACCACCTGCATCAGCCGTCCTGGTGGACTGCTGGCAGTGCCAACAGGGGCTACCCTGCAGGCGATGCAGCAGCAGGCTCCTCGTCTGGCTGCTCTGGGCAGCAGCAGGCACAGCAGTGTGATGTGGAAGGGCCCAAGCAGCTTGATGCGGTTGACAGGCTGCAGCTGCAGCAGCTGCGGCCGCTGCTGCAGCCCTTGATGGATGTTGTGGCCCTGCGTGAGACCCACCTGCAGCAGCAGCAGCATGGCCCAGTGCTGCCGGACGAGTACTTCTCCCAGCTGGTGCACGACATGGTGGGCGATGTGGTGCGCAAGCGGGAGCAAGAGCAGCAGGAGCGGGAGGTGATGGTGTTGGAGGTGCAGGAGCAGCTCAGGTGTGGCAGGGCCCGTTCCGCTGAGGCCCTCGCCACCGCTGTTGCGGCTGCCGGCGGTGGCGGCGCTGCTGTTGCCAGGGCAGGGTCTGGTGTGCTGTCCAGCCCCAGCAGGGGTTCCAACCCGAGGCACAGCAGCACAGCCGCAGCATCGCCTGCAGCGGCGTCAAGCAGCAGCGCAGGCGGCGACAGCAGTGCTGGCGAGGGTGTGCTCGACGTTGAGATGCAGCCAGACGCAGCGGTGCTGCTGCAGCAGGCTGCTGAGGACTTCCTTGTGCAGCAGCTGGCAGGGGCCAACAGGCTGGCCCTGCATGCACGCCAGCAGGAGGTGGGTCCTCAAGACCTGCGGCTGGCCATGCACACCTCAGGCTATGGGCACCTGCTGCCTGGTGCTAGGGCTAGGCGGGAAACACCACTGGGGTCTTCAGCAGGCAGCAAGAGGCGCAGGGTCCTGGGTGCGACCAGTCTGATCTAGGTGCCTCCGGGCGGGCAGGCCAGGATCAACAGCAATTGGGGTAGCAGCCAGAGGGGCAGGGTTCTCGGTGTACTGGGACCGTTGGTGTGGTGTCGGCATTGAAGGTCTCACGTTCGGTGTCGGTACAGGCCATCATGGGCCTGAACGCAATGTGTATCACGGTGTCGCTGTTGTTGTCCTTTTGAATAGTTGCTTGAATCCCCCAATGACAATGTCCGTTTTGGATGGTGCTAGGCCTGCAGGCACAGCTGGACGCACATTCACCGCTGTGTTGCACATGACACAACAGCATTCTGCAGCACACACTGTGCTGCATGATACAGCTACCAGCTGTCAGCAGTGTTTTCCACCACACATTGTCAGCTCTCAAGGGATGAAGAGAACAAGAAGGATTACCAGCACAAGAATATTGTAGGTCCACCAGTCCAAACCGGCCATCCTACCTTGCTTAGCAATATGACAGCATCCTGGCATGCACTAGGCTGCTGACCACAAGTACCGTCAAGGCACAGACTTGCCAACCAGCCAAACACCTCTCTCCCTAGCTGATACCGGCTGCTGTAACCTCGACAGTGCAGCACAGTACTAGTGGCAGCAACCAATCTCCAAGCATTGAACCAGTAGCTACATGGGCAGCAGGTCATCGCCCAAAGGCTCCTCCCCCCAGTCCTCTTCTGCCCCTGCTGCCCTGTGGCCAGCCCCTGCGCCTGTGGGCCTGCCAGCCTTTGCTGCTAAGTGGCGATCCAGGTTCAACACACTGCCAGCAGGCTGTTGGCCTTGGCCGGGGTCTGACCCTGCGCCCTGCTGCTGCTGGCCTTGCTGCGGTTGCTGCTCTGCAATTGCTGCAGCTGCGGCTGCCTCTGTTGCCTGCAGGGCGGTCACGTGGAAATAACATCGAAATCAGTGTCTCGTTGGACATTGCTGAGGATGTGGCTGACATGAATACTTACATGATGTCGGTATAGACATCGCAGCTCTGCGTGGTGGCGTACCAGCAAGGCTTTGGGCGGCTTGTGATCAGGCATGCCTTGAGCTGTGCCAACAGCGTACCTCTGCACGCCTGAGCTGGTGCCCATAGCGCTCAGCGTCAGCAGCTCTGCCTGCCTGCTGGCACAGGGCCACCAGGTACCGCAGGGCTTCCACATTCCCTGGGTGAGCTGCAACAATGCCTTGGTACCTGCAGCACCAGCACCAGCAGCAGCAGAAGCAGCAGCAGCAGAAGCAGATGTGATGTAGCAACACCCTGAGCCCGTGTGCATCTTGGCTGTACCTTCAAGATGGCCCCATTTGTCTTGTGTGCCGTGCAATGCATCTGCACCCTTGTAAATGCCATAGGACTGGAACATGCAGAGACATGTGACACGCCCCAGCAACTCTGGCTTGTCCAGCAGCGGGCCTAGCAGCATGCAGATGCTGTGCTGCCGAGCCTGCAAGACGCTCCCAGCCCACTGCAGGGTCACAGCTCAGGGTACTGCTTGCTTGCACACCTTCTGAGTGCTTGGTCGTATGCGCCGATGCGCCTGTAGCAGCTGGCGACCATGAGGGACCACTTCACCTCCTTGGGCTGGATGGCAGCAGCCAGCTCAAAGTACGGCAGTGCACGCTCATACACCTGCAGGCAGACATTGTGGCACGTCCACACGGTTTTGTGGTGCATAGCAGCACACGGCGGATAGGCATAGATACCATTGTCATGCTGCATGGCTGTGTTGATCCAAGCACACCGGCTGTGCCTGAAAATGCTGCCTGCAATTGGAAGCCAATTGGAAGCTTGCAAGCCAAATGGGGGCGTGCCTGCTCAATTTTCTGGGCATGCCCCGCGTGCCCCCACCCTCGATGCAAAAGCAGGTACAGTAGAAGGTACAAACCTCACTCCGGACATGGAATGCGCCCAGCCATGAGATGACGTCAAGGTTGACGGGCCACACCCGCTGGGCCTCCTTGTAGTACCCCAGGGACCTGGCCTCCTCATCCAATCTATGGGCACAAACACACAAGCAAGCAAGATGCACAGGTTAGGGCCACAGTCGACGCGGAGCTTGCGGAGAACCTTTTGAGAAAAATAGAAGGCAGTCAAAAGAACATGCGGCTGTCAGACAGGGAGCATTGTGTACGTCACTGCAATACAACAGTTGTGTGCACCGTGCGTCTACTACATACCTGTGGTAGATGGCTCCCAGCTTGCACAGCACCCCTGGGTCATGTGGCACTAAGCTGGTCAGCACCTCCAGCCAGCGGATAGCTGCTGTGCTGTCACCAGACATGTCGGCTGCAAGCGCCAGGCAATGCACCACCTGCACACACGTCATGTACAACACAAAGCATGCATGATGCAAAACACATCATATATGCAGTGGGGCCATTCAGCAAGTCGCCATGCCCGTATATGCATGTGAGAGCTTCATTGCATTTTAGTTCCTGTGATGCACTGATGACTGTCTTGCGGTGAGCTCAAGGGTCACCGCAAGGACAGCCCACTGATGATTGGAACAGCCAGCATGCCATCCAGCCCCTGTGTAACTGTCAATCAAGAGCAAGTCTGTGCAATGCTGGATACACGCCACAGAGTCCAACCCACCCAGCCATCCCAAGTGCATCTGTCATGCATGCAACACAACTCGAGGGAGCCGCCAACAAAGTGCCCAAACAGTGTGCAGCTCCCCTATACTGATCCACTCGGACTCCTTGACACTGTGAGGCCTGGAGACACGTCAAGTGTTGTTGCTGGTCTCACCTCTGGCTGGTCAGGCAGCAGCATGTGCAGCTTCTTGAGGGGCTGCAGTGCCGCCTCAGGCTCACCCAGACGCAAGTTCACAACACTGCATGGCGAACACAAGGACACGCCCATCAGTTGTGGTGGTGATCAGGTGATGCTGCTAACGATGTACTCTCTTCATTTCACGGGTCAGACTGTGCGGAAGCTATGACATTCTACAGAAAATTCGCCACCGCCGCCACTGCTGCTGCTACTATTGGCAGGAGCCTACAAGAAACAGGTATCATCCATGATCAACCTGCAGCACTGCTGAACCCACTGCCGCAGCTGCCGCGGCCTGCCAAAGCCTGCTGCGGCCTACCAGACTTTGCCCCAGCATGCTGCTTAGCCAGATGCCCTCTCATCACAGAACACACCACAGGGGCGGCCACAAGGGGCCCAAAGACTCACCCCAGGTTGTACAGGGCCTGCACGTTGAGTGGCTGTATGGCTGCTGCGTCTGAGAAGGCCTGCAGCGCCTCTTCCAGGCTGCCAGCCTCCAGCAGCACCACACCTCTGTTGACGTGCGCCTGGGCGTTGTACCTGCGGGCATCCAACAATATGGTGGGGCTCCATGCATTGGTTGCCAGTATTGAAGTGTGTGTAGTGGATTGTGCCATATGTGCAGGCCCGATGTTGAGCCGTGCTTCCAGAGTGCCTCATGTGCAGTGCAGTAGCGGTCCCTGTAGCAATGAGATGGCTATGTGTGTTTAGCGCTGTGCTAGCAGGCAGCAGGTCATGAGGTGCCGCACAGCAGCATGTGACAGACTAGCAGGTGACCAGGACACGTGATCACCTGTCTGCTTTCAGGGCCAGATCTGTGTAGTGTGCTGCTGCGGTGAGGTCCCCCTCCAGCAGGTGCAGGAAGGACAGGTTGGTGGCGGCAGCAGCAGGGATGCCAGCTGCACCCCGGCGCTCAAAGGCCTTGTAAACAGCAGCGGCTGCATCGACCTCCTTTGCTGCAAGATGTCTGCTGGCTTTGGCCAGCAAGATCTGGTGCACGGGACACGGCACACCACACAGGGGCAGCAGGGTTGCAAGACAGGGCACGTGCGATGAGAGGACTTGCGTCAAGCACTCGTACCCCTGCATGCAGCGAGCATGCACCACATCCTACATCTCCAAGAGCATGGCTTTTGCAAGCGTGCAGCTTCTGTACTGCAACCCGGTCTGTCTTGATGGCAACATGAGCATCTTGATGACAGCCTACACACATGCACGTGCACTCACCTCTGCTGCGAGTTGCTCAAAGCCTGCCTGGCGCAGCTGCTCAGCTGCCCAGTCAAAGCCTGCTGCAAAGCTGCTGGGCTGCTGCTGGCCGGTGGTCACGTCCTCAGACAGCAGCTGGGCCCCCGTCAACACACTCCTGCAGGGTGAGGGTTGGGTCAAGGCAGGGGTGCAAGTGAGGGTGGGGTTAGCCTACCCCACACACTCCTGCAGGAAAGGGGAATCAGGGTCCGTTGCCGCTTGCTGCTGCCCCTCCTTACTGGCTGCAGGGGTACACTGTTTTTACTAGTCCTGACAGCAAGCACCTGGTGACATTATGCAGACTTTCCAGTATGTTGCTTGGGTTGTGCATGCAGGGGGTTGACCATCATACTTGCAGTGCGCAGCGTGTATACTACATTGCATCAACACACCAACCAAATGGATTGCGCATCCCAAAAAGCAGCCCACGACCCACTTTTTGATGCTGGCCATCTGCTGCAGGTTCTGTTGCCGTATGGGGTCTGCAGAGCTGCTGCCAGGCCAGCCTCCACCCTCACGCTCCCGCAGCCACTTGATGCTGGCAATGCTGTCACGTAGCGACTGTGCGTCTTTGCTTGCCTCTTCTTCCTCCTCTGCCTCTTCCTCCTCCTGCAAAGCGTTGCGTTAGTCACAGCCACAGCCCCTCATTTGGACAGGTGAAGATGCACATGTGCAAGCCCAGGAGTAACGCTCAAGTGTACACTGGTTGCGTGAGCCATGTGGGGCTTTCCCCAGCAGGCGCAAACTGGCATCCAGATGCAGGCATCACGAGATTACAATTGCTTGCAAGCAGTGTACCTTGCCCAGCTTTGCAGCAATAGGGTATGCAAGCAGAGAGTATACGCACTGATTCTGCATCCACATCAGCGCAAACGACTGACGTTGCGCGCAGTCCTCACCTGCAGTGCTTTGGCTTCTGCCAGCCCTGGCACAGCCAGCAGGCGCTGAAATGCTGACATCATGCCCTCCTTGTCCCCCAGGGCATAGCAGCACACTAGCAGGTTGAAGGCAGCCTGCAGGGCAAACGAGTCCCACAAAGAGTGTCAGTGGCGTGTCGGTGTGCTGAAACCTCGCTTTCTGCTGCTGTGCAGGAGGAACCCAGAACATCTGCTGCTTCACACGGCGAGCCTGTGGTCACAAGCACTTGGTAGCCACTGGTAGGACCGGAGCTTGTGCAAGCAACATCAGCTCAGGGGGCTGTTCTTGAAGGTTTTCAAATGGCTTTCAAAGTAAATGCTAGCTTGCTTGTTCATGCCTGTACCTGGTGATCAGGTGATGTGTCCAGTGCCGACTCAAAGGTGCTAGAAGCATCTGCATACTGCCCCAGCTGCACAAAGGCCAGGCCAATGTTGGCCATCAGGCGGCTGCGCTGGTAGGCGGCAGTGGTGGGCAGTGCGTCCAGTGCCATACGATACATCTTGATGGCTGAGGGGTACTTGCCCTGCTCGAAATGCACGTTGCCCATATTCACACGGAACCTGAAAGGTTGGGGCCAAGGCAGTGCACCACATGGATGTCTTTTACACCGAGCAACATATGAGGGAGCCACAAATTCTGGTGACAACAGCAACAATGCTGCATCAAGCATGTATAGATTAGCAAATCCCACTATGGACTAATGTGGCTGGACTGTGTCGCAAGTCACAACACTCACCATGGGTGTGCTGCATGCACCATGCAGCGGCCAGGCTGTGTCTGTTGTTGCTGGAAATCCGTAGTAACAAATGCTTGTGGCCAGGTGTTCACCACTTCTCAGCTCACAGCTGTGTTCACCTGCTAGCCTGCAAGGGCAGCCCCTTGCTGTTCTTGACCAGGGTGCTGTACAGGTCCAGTGACTCGGCCCACAGCTTGTTGGCAGCATAGCAGCTGGCCAGCTGCACATCCACTGCAAATGCCAGCTCAGGGGGGTGGCTGTCGGCATGTCGGGCACTGGCACGAAACTTTGCGAGGGATCGCTCCTTCTTGCGGGCTTCCAGAGCCTTCTCCAGCCCTGGGGAAGTGCGAACAGATGCATGAGTCAAGTTGCTTGCTGGTAGCATACTGAACATGGCTGTTGCAAAGCTGGTGCAGTGCATGGCAGCCTTACAACTACAGTGATCTGGCCAGCTGCCTCTTGCATGCGCACCTTGCTGTGTGTTGCCCTCCTTGACCAGCAGAACACTGGCCTCCAGCACCTCATGCACCTTCTTCTCAAGCCCCCGTGCCACCTGCATGCCACACGCCACACCGCTGCCGACTTTGCAGACTGCACTTTACAGGGATGCTGCACTGTCACCTAGAAGAAAGTGCCCTAGAGGGCCTGGCCACGAGTTGCCTATGGGCTAGTCACACCCATGCTGCAATTGAACTCTGCAGGGCTCGCAGAGGATGAGTGCATTAGCCTGATTGGCAGCGTCAAGCTACAGGACTGCACACATGCAGGCAAGTGCTGCTGCATGTCCTGGACACTGCCGCAACTGGCATGTGGACACACAGTAGTTCGGCAACACAATTGAGTGCTACATCAGGCTACATGCAGACATCGCTGTTTTGGCATCCATGACGTGGTTTACCATGCCTGTCCCAAGACACACCTCTTCAGCATTGGGCTCCTGCTTCTTGGGTAGCAGGCTGCTTCCAGTTCCTGTCCCAAGGGCGCTCTTGCCCTGATTCATGGGATCGAATCTGCCCCTGGGGTTGCTGCTGAACCCTGCACCTCTGTTGCTGGTCATAGGCCTGGCCTGCGGGCAGGACAGAGGGGCCTGCTAGTGGGCCTTGCAGGCTTGCTTGGCAGTGTTGCCACTCACGCTACAACACACCCAAGCTGCTACAGCTGGCGGATTACGCTCAGCTTGCACGCAGCGGACTGGCTGGCTTGAACACACAGAATTCCACACCACACGGCCCACTTACTGTGCCAGGAGCTGCACCAGTGCCAAGGCGCTGTGCTGTGCCCATGCGAGTGCTGGCAGTGCTGGGTGGAATATAGCTGGCAGTAGGGGATCCAAAAGCAATAGGGCTCTCCACTGACTGAAAGGCCCCACCACCACCAGTGGGAGTCTGCATCAGCGATCGAACAGAACAACATCAAGACATCAGGGACTTACAGCGGTGCCATGTCGCAGCTCATTGTTCAAAACCCACAGTAAGAGTTTGATATGATATCATGGATGATGTCGTTTGATTTTGCACTGCCAGGCATGTCTTACCCCTGCTGGACTAGCATTGTCGTAGCCACTGTACAGGTCATCGTCCTGCAGGCATGCTTGCAGGGGTTAGGGCAGCAACCCGGGCAGTAGGAATTGATGGAGTCATGATGTTGAGTCTTACTTGTGTAGGCATCCTGCCTCAGCTAGGGTGCTGACTGGTGATAAGTTGAATAGCCTCAGCCAGATACAACAGCAGCAACTGCTCAGACGCACATAGGATGTATGCCTGAGCGATGGCAATAGTTAGACACGCAAATACATGAAATAGATTGTATTTCAATGTTTAGCAGTGCTTGTTGGCGAACGAAAGGTAGCAGGATCACGAAATCAAACGCGATCATGACTCAGCATCCGGGACTGCTGTCGAAGCTGAAGGTTATGCAGCGTAAATGCCTTGGGGGTACAACTCAATATTATGTGTTGTTATGGTAACCTACAACATGGCAAAGACTCACTAATTTAGCGTCTGTTGTCTGCTCCCGCCCACAGCTGCAAACTGCTCAAAGCTTTGGGCTATTGCACCCAGACGCTTCGCATGTCTTTCTTTTCAGCGTCAGATATCGAAGCTTTGGCTAAGCTCTTGACACCTCCCCCAGAAACAGAGGTAGGCTGTCTGCATAGTAACATTGCTGCTTGGAAGCAGCAGATCCAGGCACTTGCTAGCACTGATCTTCGCTTACAAAGCCACAGATGGCATGCATCACCTGCTAAAAGGCTCCTGTTGTGAATTGTGAGCTGTTGAGACCAGCCTGGGGCTTGACGCAGTGCTGACTGTGACACCCTGTCATTGCAGGTGCAGCAGGATGCAGCAAGCACCTTTGAAATCAGCAAACCTTGCCCAGCTAACATTGGACCAAAAGGCCTGCTGCCTGTGAAGGTCGCTCCTCCAAGAGGTGAGGCTTTGATTCGAGCTTGGACCTGCAGTATGCAGCTTCTCCCTACATACATACAGTTGGCAGCAGTGGTGCCTCGCAGTTGAACTACCTGCACTCTCCGACATTGATACCATGTGTCGACACATGTGCCTTCAGCCCACGGCAGGAGTGATGTGAAGCCTGCACAACCCGCCTGGATGGATGAAGACGACACAGACGATGAAAGGAGCATACCAGAGTAAGTGATCATGCTGAACTGGCGGGGGTGGCAGCCGTGCCGAGGGCTAGGCTCGCAGTATGCATGCCGCCTTCCAGGTCCTATGCATATGACTGGCATTTGTGGTGCCACAACACCTTGGGCATACTGCTGACAGCTGGTGCTCTCTCTGTTGTTCATGCAGGCATGAGTTCCGCTACAAGCAGAGCGTCACCACCAGCGACAACTTCCTGGGGATTTCTGGCAAGGACCCATCCAGCACATGCTGTGAGCAGCTGGTGCTGGTTGTGCAGCTGCCCCAAGCCAAGTCTGCAGCAGGTACGCGCGCATAGGGGTTCTCAACACGACGCTAGCCAAGGTGCTCTCGGTTGATGTCATCCGTTTGCTGCTTGACCTTGCTACGCTACCGTGTGTGCTGCCCAAAGGGAGACTTCTGGTCCCGACATGCATGCCTGCTGCTTTGTCACCGTGCTGCAGACTTGGAGCTAGACACCACCCCCACAGAGTTGCGGTTACTGTCGCCTCAATAGTGAGTGCCCCGTCAACCACGCAAACAGGCGAACAGCAGCACTGTTGGAATGACACACATCTGCCAACAGTTGGTCCTGTGGCAGATGCGGTTTCTACTGTTGATGAGCAGTGCAGCACAACACATGGCTCATATCGGCGGTAGTGCCCTGTGTCTGCTGTTGATACCTCGACCATGGCTCAGGTCTGTCCACCGCAGTGTTTTTGGGTACGTGGCTGACAGCTGAATGCGCCTTGACGTGCTTCTGCTTTTCATGCATTTGCGCTTTGCTTGCAGCAAACTGTGGCTGGCACTCCCGCACAAAGTGGACTCAGAGCGGGGCTCAGCAAAGTGGGACAGCAAGAAGAAGACACTGACTGTTACGTTACCTATCATACGTGATGACCCCTTTGCCTGATCAATCCATGGTCCAGTGCTGAGGCGATGGCTGTTGCACTGCAACTGTATGGCTTGCAGTTGCCCTGCCCCACAGTGGTCCAAATTGCCTTGCAACGAACTGGGGAAGAAACAGCAGCCTGCCGTCACCCGAGTAACTGACTGTGATGATTTGAAGTGCCTGCTGGATGGCTGTTGACATGTAGTGCAGTGTATCTGCAGTGCTGCCCTTATGACTGGCAGTGTATCTGACAGAGGCTGCTACCCATGCACGCCTGCTTGGCACCTGGCTCATTGGAAGCTCTTTGTTTTCAGCACAGTTGGTTGTCGCATCGCTCTGCAGTCATTTGTGATACTTTGTGCAAGCTGTCCAATAGTCCAAGGCCAGAGGATAGTATATGGTCATGCACAAACATCACCGTTTTGTGTACCAGCTGCTTGTGATATCATACCAACCGCCTCAAAGTACAGCAGAGGAAGTACATCAGCACACAACACTCTCACTACAGCCACAGGCAAACACCACAAGCGCTTGAGAGCTACATGTGATGGCAGCACAGACACAACCTCATCAACACTAGCCAGGCCATGCACCGCCCGGCAGTGAGCCAGGGCCCTTGCTGGCCCTGCTGTCAAGCCTTGAGCCAGTACCTAGGAGGCAGGCCAGACAAGCCACGTAAATTCTCCCATGACATCCTCATCGAGACTGTACTGCACTGCACCCCAAAATCATACAGGACAGATGCAGCAGGTGCTTGGTGGTCGACATCCACCACAATACAGGTGTCCCAGAAGTCTCCCTGCACATTGTCCACCAGGAAGTGCAGCTTGTGCACGTTGTGAGTGTAATCCTCATAATGAACTGTGTGATGCTGTGAGTCAGGCAGGGGGCCCTCCGGCCCAACTGACACGCCCTCGACAGCAAGGCTGTCGCCTGGTTGTGACGCTGCTGCACAAGCTGTGCCGCACAGCCCGACATGGTGCTGGTCACCCTCGTCCTGCCTCAAGCTGATGGGTCCGATGTACCTGGCAAGATCCTCGAGCATCGCCAGGGAGGGTGGTGGTGGAGAGTGCAGCCTTGCGGCTTGCTGACAGGTTGGGCGCATGCCTGTGGCGGCTTTGTCCTGCAGGGAACTGTGTCCCTCTGTGCTGCAGCCTGCTGTGGACAGCTGCCCTGGTGCCTGAATGGATGCGGGTTCAGTGACCTCCTGGTTCCAGACTTCGACGCCAGCCCTGTTGTAAGCAGAGCAGCAGGGACAAGCAGGTACTACTAGTACTGCTGTGTAGTACTGCTGTGTAGTACACAGCAACAGGAATTGGACAAGCAGGTACACAACAAAGGGAATGCCATGTTCGCAGAACTGCATACAACAAGTGTGCACATGCTGCTGCTTTGTTGGGTCCCTAGTAAAGCTTTGCTTTACAGCAGAGTGTGCTTCAAGCCTACGCACTGCATGCGGCTGGCTGCCCGATATGACAGTACTGGCACACATGCCATGCCATCCCACTCCCATGCCCATCAGCCCACCCCACTCCGGTAAAGCAATGCTTCAGTGCACCGTAGCCTGCCACGAGCCATGTGCCACATGGCATGTTGTCCAGCTGTATGTGTGAGTGATCAAGATCCTCAGAAGCCTTCTCACCTGCCCATCAGGAGGTGGCCCTTCACGTCAAACAGCGCAAAGTCCACCATGATCTGCAGCGGCAGCACAACAGGGTGGCCAGTCAGCTGCTGATGCTGACAAGGTGCACCTGCGTGTAGCACCTCGCCGTGTATGCCCAGTCCTCGAGTTGCCCAGCATGCCATTACCAGACAGTACAATGCACAGTGCAGAAGCCAGTCGTAAGGCCCTGGGTGTGTTGTGGCTTGCAAGAGACATGAGAGTAGTGCAAAGAGCAAAGGGGCGGCTGCTTTGTCAGCCAGGTTGTGTTTTGACTATGGAACTTCAAGACACCTGTTTCAGTGCTGTCTGTGTGTGGCATAACCTACCTCATCGGTGTTCATCAAGTCCTGCAGAGCATGCGCAGCGGTACGTATGACTGAGCCCTCCGCGTTGCAGTTGCCAGCTCCATGCAGGCAGGCACCGCCCAGCAACACCTGCTGACAAGCCTCCAAGTTCAGCACCTGCAGGAGACTCTGCAGACGTCCACCTGATGCTGCACCTGCTGCACTTGCTGCCTGGCCCTTGCCCACGCCTGGGAAGCTACAAGTGCCCGAACCTCCCAGTGCCGGCTGAAGGAGACCTTCAGCACCTGCTGCTGCGCTTGGCCCTGCTGCTGTGCTTGGCCCTGCTGATGCCTCCCTGTGTTCGATTGACACACAGCCTGCAGCTGCCACACCCTGTGTGCTGTTGATGCTGCTGTCAGGTGTATGCAGCACCACAAGCACCTGATCTTCGATGCATTCAAACCTGGGCTTCAAGGCATCCCAGTGGCGCAGTACCAATGGCACAACGCACGTGCCCAGCTTGAAACCACCATGCAGCTGACACACATCGAGCTGCAGCCACAGGGCGCACCAACCAGCCAGCAGGTGCTGGCTCAGGTCCATTGTTGTGTGTAGCACAGGGCCTGCTGGTAGGGGCAAGCTGTGAGGGAGGGCCCAGGGCAGGACCTGCAGCAGCTGCTCGTAATGGACATACACCAGCATGCGCAGCTGCGGCAGCGGCAGCTCTGCCCCAACAGGCCCGTCCAAATCAAGGCCATGCTGCTGTACTTGCTGTTGTGCCTGCTGCTGCAGCAATTGCTGCTGCTGAGTGTTGGACTGCGTCCGTGTCTGCTGATGTTGGCCGGGCGTGAGGTCCCAAGGCAGAGGCTCAAGCTGGCCATACCTGTCCACCCCATCCTCGTCAACATGGTCCCAGGCATAGAACCCAGTCCTGTGGCTCTGCAGGAGGATGTCCTGTGTGATGCAGGCAACAGCACAACAACAAGAGCGACTCAGAATGCCATTGATGCATGCTTGCCTCACATCCGTGCAACAGCTCTCTAAACCACTTGGTTGAACGTTCACATGTGAACGTTGACAACAACACAAATGTCACATGCATTCACCACCCAAGCCTGTCACTGCTGTCACTGCTGAACTGATAGACCTGCGATGGAGTTGACGCCAACACACATCAAGACACAGGCATTCACAATCACTCACCATGTCACTGGCTGGGATGTCAAACTTGTCAGCAGTGGCTACATCAAACCAGCCTGACGGCCCCAGCCCCTGCACAATTGCCGTCTGCAGCAGCAGCAGAAAAAGCGAGGAACACTGTCGGTTGCTTTCCAAGATCTTAAGCCGTGTGTCCGTGCGGCATCATACCACTTCAGACTCTGATACCCAGGCGTGGCTGCTTCCCTTTGCATCAGCCAGGCATCCTGTATACAGCGTCCGCACCAGCTGGCATGCAGGCTGCACTCACAGCACACAGCACACAGCACACAGCACTGCGGACAAGCTCGTGCCTTGTTGCAAAATGTAGGCTTAACCAGGCTCAACCTGGCTCAACCAACCCAAAAATGTATGCAGACTGTGCTTGTGACGAGTCTGCTGTGCACCCACCAGGAGTCCCTGCTGCAGCGCCTGTGCCACACCAGCATCTGTCCTGAGCTCTGGGGGCAAATTGAACCGGACCCAGCAGCTCTGCTCCTGCTGCTGCATGAGGACACACCCACACACCCAGCCGCCTGACTGTAGTGCCTGTAGTGTCAGGGGTGCAGGATGTCCACCTGTAACTGGGGTATGGCTGCTGGCGTTGCTTACAGCAGGCTTGCTGATGTTGGGTTTGGTACTGTGGCTGTGGCTGGGGCAAGTCCTGCTGCTGTGAGGGGTGGGCACTGCAGTATCACTGCCACCAGGCGCATCTGATTGCTGGTGTAGGGACAGGCTGCAAAGGTGTGGTGTGATGTTAACGGCATCTTGCGCAGGGGTGTTGCTGTGGCTGTATGGTGTGCTGTGCTTTATCAACAGCCGCCAGCCTGTGATTTGTGACAGTGCTGTGCTGAAACGGGACAAGAGGGCTTGGTGGGGGACCGCTCCATGCAACTGCACAGGGCAAGATGCAGCAAGACAGGTTGTGGGCTGTGCCACAGGTGCTTTTGGTTTGGACTGCAGCAATGGCCAACGAGGTTGGCCTTGCAAGTATTTGTGCAGGTATGCTTCTGATGTTGTGCTGCTGTTGTACTACAGGAAGAGCACGATCAGGCCCCAGCAGCAGCAATGTGTATGACCAAGGGTCCCACTGGCGCATCAACTCACCCGGCCAGCAGCAAACAAGTCCTTCAACAATTGCGGTGCTGTCAAGCTGTCCTGCAGACGCCTCTGCCCCGCAGTCAGGGCTGTGCTGCTGCAGCTCTCGTTAGGAGGCTGCAGCAGACCCAGTACGCTGATGCCTGCAGCAGCTGCTGCTGTTGAGGCTGCCAGGCTGGGGTCCTGCCAACCTGCTGGCAGGTTTGCAGCGCTGTAGGCCACCAAAATCGGCCTGAAGTATTCCTGCTCCAAATGTTTCAACCACGGCCTGTCTTCGTGCGCAGCCTCGCGCCAGCCACGGCAAGCACAAGAGCAATATACTAGTGATCGCCTGAGCACGAGCAGCAGTTAGAGACGTGTTGATCAGCACTGGAACCATACGAATGTGGCAGATCTTTTTACAATTTTGCAACATCTTACCAATCTAGGCAGCTGAAGACATGCCTCAGTGCATCTATGGGCAGGAGACTTGCAGATCCCTCCATGGTATCCACCACTGTATTCCACTTTTGCAGGCTCAGTTGATGTGCTTTCAATTATTCGTTGACCATCAGAAATGCACTTTCTTTTGAGACCTTCAGCGGTTATTGTTTGAGTTCCTGCCATCGTTGTTACTGACAATTGTTACAAAACATGCTAACTGGGCGGCATGCATGGTGTACCTCAAATAGGGACTCTGAGCACAGTGTTTGCGAAGGCCCCGTCGCACAGGTAGCTTGAAACACTGGGGCCAAGGCAGCACGCAGCCACCCCCTAAACATGGCCACCACGGCCACAGCTGCACATCCTGCCCATACAAGTACACACTGTGACAGGGAACAGAAAGTGGCCTTGGGGTGAAATGACACTCTACCTGACGTGGCACTATCTTTGGTGCTCCCTGGTCTAATCTGCAGACTGCTCGGTTTCAAACAAAGAGAACGGAAGTCCTGAGCACACAGCCCAACGTGCCTACTCAGGACAACCCCAATCAAGCAGCCGGGCGTAGCTGCAGACATGCACGTTTGCTGCTGCAATGAGAGAAAACTACATGCTGGGCGAGGGCGAGGAAGAGGCACACTCCTCAATCGCTCTATGCTGTCAACGCAAAAAAACGCACAACAGCATGGCACCACACGAAACAGAGCACAATGTGACACGCATGCCCAGTGCCTGAGAACAGAATTCGGTCAGAACGGACAGCTTGCAGCATGCGTTGGATGAAGGGCCATCCTGCAAGGGTTTTTGGCCCGTGAAAATGCCACGGCTCGTATGTATCCGTTTTGCCGTGCAACACACAGAGTTTGAAAAGAAACATGGTGGTTCAGGGTGATGTCAGGGGCTTTGGATGCACCACGTGGCTCTGTCTGTCCAGGGCCATGGCAGGGATGCAGCTCTGTGACCTATTTAGGCACCCCACCCCCCGGGGTGGAACTGCTGCTACTGTCTCAGAGGGCCAGGGTCAGCAGCAGGTGGCTGTTGCTCGTAGCAACTACCCTTCCCACCCCACAGCGCTCACACTTGGAGCATGATGCATGCAACACAAGCCATGCAGGGAACTTCGGGGCGATGTTCTGACAAGAATCCCGGGAGGGGTTGCTACAGCAACCCACGCTGCAAGAACAAACACCAAAGAACAAACACGACCACCTGTGAATCATCACAAGCACCATGCTGTGCTGAAAATGTGCCGGCACGAGGGCGGCTCAGACCACTGACAGGCAGCTGCTGCAATGAGGGGTTCCGCCCAGTACAGTGTCAGAAAAAAACCACAAAAAGTTTCCGATTCAGGCTAGTCCTGACGAGTCAGTGACCCTGGAGTGTGCTGTGGTCGCATAGTGACATGACCTGGAAGCACGCAGCTTCCACAAGCATGTCAGCGAAAATGCTGCTGACACACTGGTAGAGGTCGAGTAGACGGAGAGCTTGCAGCCATATCACACAAGGAATGACCCCTGTACAGTCACACCCCCAACGACTCACACAGCCACATGTGGAGGGCTGTGGGAGGAAGCATGGAGCAAGCCCCAGCCACAAGCCCATGCGCATTGGTCACGACACACCAAAGCAAACCAAGCAGGACCAGAGAACACCGAGCAAGCCATTCACCAGCGCCATGCTTTGGCAGTCCTCTGTGCTTGCTAAAAACCACAACCAGTCAGCATGCAGTTGGTGCCCCAGCAGTCATGACTTGATCAAGGGTTAAGCTATCAGGCGGGTTGGAACGCAGCAAACACGATGGGGCCCCTGACACACAGTGTGGCAGGCCTGACAGATCCTCTGACAAGCAGGCTACCTGCACTCTGACAACCAGCCCACACACGGGTTCAACAAGTTGTGCAGCACAGCTCCATGACAAGAGCATGCAAGACATACTCCCAAAAGCTTGCCCAGCAGCCTACGTGCAGCATCTGCCTGCATGCCGGGTGGCAGGGGGGTGCTGCAGAAACCCCTGTGTCCATGAGATGGCATCCACCCTGCAGCAGTCAACCCCTGCTTCCAGACAACACTATCAACAGTGCAGCAGTTGAGTCTGTTTGGTGAGATGCTTCCATCGCTGCTGCAGTTGAGCTATGCGCAAAGAGAAACACTGTTTGGTGTTCAGGCATATCCATGCAGCAGAACAGCATAGAGCCAAGCAGGCATCACAACGCCTCACTTGACTCCTGCAAGCAGCTCCAAGCAGCCGCAACAAAGTTGACACCATGTTTCACATCCCCTTATGCACAGTTGCATGCAGCAATTGATTCAACAGAGGCGGTGAGTGCATCCACGTGCCAACATTCTGTTGCAGTCCATGCCCTGACACATGTGCGGGTGTGCGTCACATTCCGCAAAATCGATAGAGACCCTTGAATGATGGAGACCCTTACACTGCAGGGTTTAGCGTCCAGCGATGCATCTGCACACCTGTGCTCATGCCTCAGGTGGCTGAGACATCTGCTCGCCCCATGGTTGCCAAACAATACCAATAAAGACCTTTGGGGTCACCTAGTGGCAATGCATCAGCCGAGCATAGCCCCACAGCGACAGCACCCAACCAGGCTCTGTTGTCCGTGTGCTCAGAAAGCAACACCACGCTCCTTCCCACACGCCCTCTGCTGGATGCCCCCATATTCAGACTCGGCTCGAAGCCGCAACTAGCCCAGCATACATGTGTTATGTAACATATGTGCTATGCAGGTGCAGGTCAGAAGGAAAGCACGCCCCTGCAGCGGCCAACTGTTCGGCAGACCCAAACAGCTGTACCACTCACAGGCCCTCTGCCACATGTCACGAACCGGACAAACAATGGTAGCGGGCAGTCGCAAGGCGCCAATCAAAAAGAAATGCACATGCTCGTCCCAGACACCTAGTGAACAAGGAAGGCACCAAGGAAGTAGACAGTTCTCAGAAAAGGAAGCAATTCATGCGCGAGGGCAACACACCTTATGACGGCTAGCCGGCATGTTGTGGCAGGAACCTGCTCCAGTTCTCACACCAACGAATCTATCCACGCATGTTTGGCCGTGCCTCGCAGACACCAAAGAGGCACACGTCCAAAAACGGTACAGGGTTTAGGGTTAGGGTTTAGGGTTAGGGGCGTGGTGCCCGCCCTTGCATCAGTTCCTCAACTCAGACTAGTACAACCCTCGGCTTGGACAGCAGCAACTGGCTGCCGTTGCCTGAACAACAATTGACGATACCTCGCCCAGCGGACAACAAGCTTCTTCAACAGCTGCACACACACACACAGTCCCAACAGCCGGCTCATTTGTCCGCGTAAGCTGTGCACCAATTGCACAGCTACGACAGCGAGAAGATAGCAGGGGCTGCAGCGCCTGCTGGGGAAAAGGTTTGAATCAATACACAACGCACCCCCAGGATAAGACTTGCACCAAGCACGACAGCACTACACAAAATGAACACAGCACAGAGCCCACTTGCACTGAGCAAGGTGTGTCTGCCGCACACAGGAGCAGATGCCAACTGCTCAAGCTGCGGTTCGACTGCATATGTTCAGCTGTGTACAGCCCAGCACACAGACACAAAGACTACGCACACCTGTGCAAAACAAACTCACACCAGCTCAACTGTGCAAAAGGCAACAACCATATGCAGCTTGTCAATGCATCTGGGGTCGAGCAAGCTCCTCACACAGCACAGCAACATCACAACTCATGCAACTGCAGCTGGTTGCTGTGACTTGGATCTGAAGTAGCCACCCCCATATGTGCTGCTGCCAGTGCACTGGTTGGTCCTTCAAAGACCTCTCACCAGCTTAGAACGGTTCTGCAACTCAGTGCAGCAACTCCAATCTTGGATTAATGCAGGGTTGGCAACAGAAGCCATGTGCGGCCCAAGCTTTGCCCTTCAAACCCACGTATGCACACCCTGCCACAGAAGCTTCACCACAGTGCTAAAAGCACACAGTCCTGCACGCCATGAGCTGCAATGCGCCCGCAAAACAGTCCACCCCTGCCAGACAGTCCTGCACACCTCCAGCTGCGATGCCAGCCCAGAACAGTCAACCCCTGCCAGTAAATGCCCGCCCCTCCATGCCCAATGCCGGTCAGACCCCGATGTGCGCGTCACATTGCACGGCTGGCGCTGCCTGTACAATGGTCTCCGACAGCAGCAGCGTCATGCACACAATATCCAGGGTTGCCCACAGAGGCGGCGCATACCGAGGCGCCTTTGCACGCGTCGCTCCACTGCTGTCAGCCGGCCTGTCTGCTGCAGAGCGCCTGCAAGATGCCACAAAGTCCTCCTTCCAGGTGAGTTCGACATGGTATGCCAACACACAGGGGATGGTCACCAGGATCTGCATACACCACAACACACCACAACACGCGCGTGTAGGCGACTGTGTGGCCATGTGAGCTGTCCCACTGCAGAGGAAGCACAAGGGTGCGGTCAGCAATGCAGCAGGTGCAGCGAAGCATTGCACGCAAAGCATCACGCCTGCAGTCTCCAGTGCATGCAACCAACCTGGTCAGCAAGCACACACAGAAGCATCTGAGTGCTTTGCTCGCATCAGGGTACAGGACACTTTCCTGGATACGCCACGTGCAACGGTGTGGTGGTAGCACAGCGATGTCACACACTGCGATGTAACACACAGTGGTGTGGGTACCTACCATGGTGAAGGTGGTGGCCACGAGCATCAGCAAGTCCTTGGTCAGGGCATCTTCTGCTGCTGTCGGCCCCTTGTTTGTCCAAGGCCACTGCAGCGGCATAGGCACTGCTACAGCCACAAGGCACTTGACAGCCCCATGCACGTGTGTGGCGATGACAGCAGCCGGGTGCAGTATGTGCGCCGGCTGCATCATCAGGACGCAGACAATGGAAGGCACCACGCTGCTCACGGCAAACAGCGTGCACAGCTGGAGTGGCAGCAGCAGCCAGAACGGCAGCATGAAGTTGACGGCATGGGACACCCACAGCAGCGGGAGGCTGGCGACTGTCCGCAGGATCTTCATGTAGGTCGCCGCGCTGTGGTCGCCGCCTGCTGCTAGGTGGGGTACGCTGTTCAGTATACCTGTGAACTGATTCATCACATCTGCCTGTGACATGTTGACCGCTGCCCATGTGACAGTCACGGCTTTGACCAGCCTGTTGGCCAGGTTGATTGCGAAGCGGTTGCGCTGGTGGACTTCCGGGCGGATAACCAGAACAGCAAGCTGCAGGATGCCCGCTGTGAGGTACAGCAGGACAGGCAGGAAGTGCCACAACATGTCTGGCTTGTCCTGGCCCCACCCAAACTTGCGTACGAGCATGGCATTAAGCATGACGCTGTTGAACAGCCCCACCATGTCCAGCACTCGGAGCACCCTGCAGCAAAGAAACCAGGCAAGGGACGCACGAAATGCTGTTTGCAATGGGTCAGGTGGGCTGCAATCATGGACCGCTGCTGCAGTCTGATGTCTGAGATGTACCCACGTGAGCTGGGGAGCTTCGACAGGCGTGCAGCACTTGTGAACTTCTGAGCAAAAGTGTGCCTTGGTCGCAATGTATGGCCCAATTTGCGCGACAAGCACTGCCTTGTGGTTGCAGGGTGGGGGGTGCTGAGCTGACCCGTCAGCTTACTTGACAGATGTCCAGAACCTGACTTCCAGCCTTGCAGGGGTCAGCAAGAGACTGTAGCTGCTAATTTTCGGGTCTGCTTGCTGCTGAGTGTCACTGTATACGTCCCTCATGTGCGCAGGGCCTCCCTCCCCACTGGCCACTGCTGCAGCTGTCTTGCTTCTGTTGGCCAATCCGAGCATCCATGCGGCTGTGCGCATACGTCGCTTAATGCTGAGTGATTCTGATTCCCAGCTTCCGCTCAATTCCCGCACTGCTGGGACGCCCATGCACAGCACGACAAAGACAAGTTTGCCGAGATCAGCCTCGCAAGTCATATGACGCGCGCGACATCGTTGTGAAGTGAAAATGAGTTAAATTTTCAACGGTTTAACGAATGATGCCGTACGGCACGGCCACTGGGCTTATGGCAGACATGTCCGTACATACAGCAGCGGTCCTCACTCTGACAGGTGTGTCAGCAGGTGTTGAGTGACACCAGCAAGGCAAAGTCAATGTGTGATAGCAGCCAAGGGGATGCACTGTTCACATATGAAACATATGGTACAACTGCTTGTGTGTTAGCATCTCAGATGGCCCCTGCCATAGGACTGCTGGTGTGAAGGCCAACTGAAGGACCTGGTGTCAGAGCACCAAAGCACACAACACATGCAAGACCCCCACGCCATCCTTGAACAGAACCGCACTTTCAGAAAGTATGTTGCCGTTGCAGTGACGTGACCCTGTGCCTAAACACCTCGCCCGGCCAAGGAGGGCGTTCCAGGGCTTTTGTACAGCTGCTGAACAGCTGCTGCTGCTGCTGTGCCGCAGGGTGTCATGTGTGCTTCTGCCCGTCTGCTTCCTGGCAGGGGTGCTGAACTACCTGGATCGTACAAACCTCACCTTTGCTGCCCTAGAGCTCAATGGTGACCTGGGATTCACACCCGTGGTGAGCACCACGTGTGAAAGCTTGCAATGCCATTGCCCTTTCAACAGGGAGGATCCCCCTGATGGGGTGATTGCCAGCGCCCCAACTAGTAACCAGCCCTGAGACCTGCAACGAGCTGCGTTAGAACCCGCTCGCCGTGTTCTTTATCAGGGTTGCTGACTGTCACAGCCGGGAGCCAGCATTGAGCCAGTTGTTGTATGGGCCAGTGGAGCCTCTGCAAATCACCAACTGCATGTTGTGTGATGCCTGCATGCAGGACTACGGTGTTGGAGCAGGTGGGAAAGAGGCTGTTGTAAGGCTGCTCGAAATGGTGGTCAAGGGGAAATTGTGGTCAAGGGGCACATCTGCAGCACTCAGATCTGCAGCACTCAGTAACTGCAGTGCTGGCAGCAGGCCTCCACTCTTCCTCTGTTGCGGGGAAAGGTGCAGCCCATAGTAACAGCAACAGCACTGCCTGGCCAATCTGGCGAGCATTTGATATGCTCCGCCAGTCCAGCTTCTAGCCTCATGCGTCGGACGGGCAGCGTGGAATGCAACAGCCAGCACCTGCATGGACAATGGGACCCTCAAGTTGGATGCGACCTGCCTGCCCAACCCAGATGTGTGTCCGCCAGGGTCTCACATGGGCACTCATGTCTATTGTGTGTGCTGCTGCGCTGCGCAGGGGCGTTTTACCTGGGGTACGGTGTCGCCCATGTGCCTTCCACCTTCCTGACGATGCAGCTGGGGGCCAGGTGGTGGTATGGTGGCATGACCATGTCTTGGGGGATTGTGGCAGCATGTGCAGCAGCCATACACAACAGGGCAGGCCTGGTGGCTCAGCGCTTCTTCCTGGGCATAACTGAAGCAGGTCAGTACTGCTTGCCGGCACACAGAGCGCTGCATACAGCAAGCACACCGCATGTGCACACAGCATGCAGGCAACATGTGCACCCTGTGACAGTGCGCACAGTGTTGATGCACGCAGTGCATGTGCACCTGCAGTCAGTTTTGCCTGATGTACGGCGCACATGGCCAGGTTGCAAGTTGGTGTGACACTTGACGGGGTTCACCCCGGTCTTGAAGCTTGCTGCCGCTACAGTGTACTGCCGACGTTGTGTAGTGCCGACCCGCAGAGTATCAACTTACCCATGGCCAGCCCTAGAAACTCATCCTCAGCATCATGCTGTTGCTGCAGGTGCAGTGCCGTCTGCCATCCACCTGCTCATGCAGTTCTACCCCAAGGACAGGTGAGATTGCTGGCTGCCAAGGGAGCAGAGGGCTTTGATAGCGCAGGCACCTCACATGCTTCGCTGTGGTGTCTCGGTCTGGATTCAAGAAGGGGTCGACATGCTGGCTCAGCTGTCATATCAACACAGGGTCCCACCTGCCTTCTGACATGGTCGATGCACTCCACCCTATGCATTCATGTCTGGGCTGCAGACGAATCAGGACCATGCTCCACTGCCCAGACAAGGATGCATGCGGTCGGGTGCAGGGTGCATAGGCAGGCGCAGAGGCCCGCAGGACTGCGTGTTGACTCCTGACACATGCCAGGATGATTGGCATGCTGGCAGGCCCCTGCGGCTTGCCACCCTGGGTGATTGGACACACTGGCATTGACTCCTGGCCTACAGTGATTGTTTCTTGGCTTGTTGCGACACATCAAGCATGTGCTGACACAGGCGTTCGTGTGTGTACCTGCAGGTCCACCAAGCCCTTCACAGCAGTGACCATGGCCAACGTTGTGAGCGTGGTGTTTGCTGCACCCCTTGCTGCTGGTCTCATGAGTATGACAGCCTTGGGCCTGGCGGGTTGGCAGTGGCTGTTCATCCTTGAGGGGATACCCTCGGTCATCCTGGGCGCAATCATGTTGGTGAGCCCCAGCACAGCTGTCACAACAGAGCAGTAATGCGTCAGCTGTTTTCACAGCTGTGCTGTTGTCTGTTGGCAGGGACGCTGTGTCGGCCTCTTGGCGCAGTGTGCTGACAGTCACACCCTCAGCCACAGTGTCAGGAGTGCCACTCTCAGTTCCAGCATGTACAGCCACTGTGTGGGGAATGGAGCACACATGTGTCGCATGTCTGCGTCACACGTGTGTGACGTGTGAGATTGCGGCCTGCCTCGTGCCTGCAGGTGGTGGTCCCCAACGATGCTCTTACGGCCTGGTTCCTCAAGCCCGAGGAGAGGGAAGCGCTGCATCAAGTGGTGCGTGTCTGCGCCTCGTGTGTGCCCATCCACTGCATTCAACAAGTCGTGGCAATCACACAGTGTTGTTGTCCAACAACCTGTCACTTACGTGTCTCTGATTCGGCGGGAAGATGATCTGCATTCTAGTACTCACACATGCCTCAGCACTGTGCCTGGCCCAACAGTGGGCAGGGACGAAAGGCTGAAGCACAGCAGCTCTGCATGCATCTCCATCACCTTCCTGCATTGTGTGTTGCCTGCATTGTCTGCAGGTTCATGGTGACGATGCAGATGCAGCCAGCAAGCGTGTGTGTTGGGGGGAGATGCCACCCCTAGTGCTGGAGGCAGCCAGGCTACCCCTACTGTGGTACTTTGCATGTGCAGGCTTGAGCTGTAAGTGGCACATAAGGGTCGGGCTGCTGCTGAAGAGGCTGTAAGAATGTCTGCTGAGCCAGGGTTCATGCACATGCGCCAGGGTTCATGCTTCGTGGGCCACTAGGATGCCCAATCATACCCCAGCGGCCAGCAGTAGTTGTAGACCAGGGGCGCTGCTGCCATGCACAACAGAGGCGGCCCCAGGTATTTCTGAGCTGCCCATGTCAGCTTGTTCGTGTCACTCTTGTGACTCTTCCGGCACGCTACCTTACAACCGCTGTGCGGCTGACGGTTCTGTTGCTGCTTTCCCTGTATGCATGTCGCTGCCTGCAGGGGTGCTTTGTATCTTCAGCCTGAACTCTTGGATTGCAATCATCATCAAGAACATGCTTGCAGGCACTGTGTTGGTCAACAGCACAAGCACCGGAGGGACTTCTGCCTCCAACTCTCTGCACGCCACACTGCTGTCCGCCATCCCATACTTTTCTGCAACCATCGCGATGTGGTTGGTCGCCACCAGCTCGCAGCACTTCAGAGAAAAGGAACTGCATGTCGGCGTGCCTTGGGTGATTGGCGGCATCGTGCTGACGTTCTTCGAGCCCCTGTACAAGCGTTCCTTCGCAGCCGGCTTCTCCGTCATCACTCTCACGCTCACGCTGGCTTACTCGAGTCAGAGTGTGATGTTTGCCCGCGTGACAGGTGAGGGCGCAGCAGGTCTATTGCTTCATGGGGGGTTGCGCGGCTGCTTGCGATACACGACAACCCATTTGTTTGTTTACAGCTTCAAAGTCTTGAGCATATGTCATTGAGGCCAGTCTGGTTAGCCGCCCTTCCAACTACTGGCACTGCAACATAAGGTGCATTGAGCCCTTGCGGGGCACCTGCAGCCCCGCAAGGGCTCAATGGGGCTGCAGGTGCGGATCTTTCACAGGTCCACGGTGGCTAGCCGGCTGTGTCTGACAACCCCCGCTGCTGTGTGTTGTGCGCAGAATCTCTGGATGCCCGGCATGCAGGCATTGGCGTGGCGATCTTCAACGCGGTTGGAGCGGCAATAGGGGGTTTTGTGGGCCCGCTGGTCATCGGGGCCTTTGTGCAGCGGATGGGCACATTCGTTTCTGCGATGGTTGCGATGGGCGCGTTCTTGTGTTTTGCTGGGCTCATGATGGTTGGCCTCAACATCGCATCGCGCCTTACTCCGCGGCGCCGCAAGCTGTCGCAGCCAGCCAGGCGCGCACCCTCTGGATCAGCCGTCCCTGACAGCAGGACGGAGCTGCTTCGCCATAGGCCCCCTGCAGGGCCGGCTGATGTGACGACAGCGCGTGGCGTTGAACTTGCGGCCGTGCCCAACCCAAGGGCACACTCTGTGTTCAAGATGTGAATGACTGAGTGGGGAACCTCCATCACCACTTCTTCTTACTGTGGCTGCCAGATCTGGTTCGTGCTACTGGGTTTCCATATGTTGTCAATGAGGTTCGCTATGAGGGGCTGGCACTTGGCTTCAGCATGGGCGTGTGCTGTGTTTGCATCTCAACCACAACAGTTATTTGTTTTGCATGCCCCACAGGGTGCTGTCTGTGTCGCAGTTTGCTTCTGCACAGCTCCGGAGCTGGATCCAGCTGTCATTCTGCCGATCACCTTTGCTCTTTGTTGGGCTGCATGCTGACTGCTGTAGCGGCACTTTGGGCATGCTGCTGTGATGACAGTGTCACACTTCTTGGCTGTAGCCATGCCAGGTTCATGGTCTTCCCCCAGCCTGCCAGGCTCATGGCGTCAACTCCCAACTTGAATGGCTGCATGTACGGGTGTCAGAGACACCAAGACTGGCGTGGAGCCTGATCATGGGAATGTGTGTGGGGGTGGGGTGATGTCAGGTTCGCAGCAGCAGGCGCTACTTGTCACAGCATATGTGAGGCACAATGGTGTTTGGTATGTGGCTGCGATACACATGAAGGGGGCTGCAAGAGGTTTTCAGCCGGGCTGCTGTTTCGTTGTCCAAGGAGGCACTTCCTGACATTTGCAGTTTGCATGTGGTGTCAATGAGGTTGTGGGCTGTTGGCCAATCGTGTATGTGGACCAAACTAATCTGTTTGGACAGCTGGCTGGCACTTACACCCATGATTGATGCGCCTGCAATGCTGTGCCTTTGGTGCCTCCTCGTGAAGAGTACTCTTTCTAGTTTCCTCTAGTTTCCACTAGTTTCAAAGCCATCCAACTTGGAAGGCACGGTGCAGGGCAACAAGGTGCTGATCATGGCAACAAACGTAGCAATACTTCCTTCCAAGTGAGGACTACACGCCTTTTGACACCGTCAAGGGACTGCAGCAGACTTGACCAGGCAGCGACTCGGTCACTGATCTGGGGTTTGGGTCACAAGTCAACTGAAATGACGGAGCCTCAGTGCATCGATCACAAGTGGCCTCAAGCAGGGACCCATCAGCACTCAATGCACGTGCCAAGTGTTTTTCCAGCGGTCATCAGAGACAACCAAGGCCACGCTGCAAGCAAAGCGCACAATCCAGCTGTGCTTGGTGTGTTGGCAAACGTCACGGTGGCATGCCATCCCAGATCCCTAGAGTGGCGACCACCACGTAGTCTTTTTGTGTGCTTGGCTTCCATGCAATTAATGCGACCGTGTGTTTGTGGTTTCGCTGGCTCTTGCTCCATGTTCAGGCACATGTCGAGGCACTTGAGACTCTTTCCTGCAGGCCATTCCAGTCAGCACACATCAACTAAAGGCCTGAGCACATGACAGAGGCCTCTCAGTGCGTGTCAAAGCAGCAAATTGGGTTTTCAATGCTGGCATCTGAGCAGCGAACTGCCTGTGATGCTGCTCAAGAGTGCATGCCCCTGTGGCCCCTGTGGTAAGGCTCTGTGCCAGGTCCAAACCCATGTTAGCATGCCATGGCTTATGAGCGGTTTTCAAACGTTAAACTTTATATGCCGCTGTATGGAAGTAAATGGACGTGGTGTTCGCCCACCCTGCAAAAAGAACAGTTCGCAACGTTATTGACCAGTGCCAGTGAGGCGATCGTGACGCGCTATGCTCAGAGTTACCCTCATATCAGGGCGCTGTGTCTGCATCGTACGCGCCAGGTGCACGCATCAGGAATTGTGAATTTCTGATCGCTTTTCGCAGTCGCGTGCTGACGACCTCTGCCAAGGTCAACTGAGCTGCTGTCACGAGAACCGGAATCTTGATATGCAACCATTTTATGCTCATGGGTATCGCTGCTTCGGCTTTTTGTGAGTTATGAGAGGGCTGAGCTGCCTCAGCAGCAGATGTCTTGCATAGGTCAGGGGATGCAGGAAAACCCTGTGCGGGAGCAACCATGCATTGGATGGGACCTCACACTGTATCCTAAAGCGGTCAATCGAGCGTACTGGGATGAATCAGCAGACAGGCTGCTGCAGTCTGACAGACAGGTTGGTGCTGGACTCCAGGCATCTGTGCTTGGTGTGGTTGCTGTCTAGATGCATGGAAACCAACGGCAGACCTATGACGGAACACATACATTCTCATTGACGTGCATGCGTCGTGCTACCAGCTGCCCCCTTGCCACAGCTGCCGACTCAGCAGGTTTGGGCAGCAGTACAACAGCATGTAGGCTCTTGTTGACTGCTGAGCCATTCACAAGAATAAAGTGTTTCTTGAAGGTGTATGCTTTCACTGCCTTAGTATCAATGGAACACCATGCCATTCAAGATGCAAGCAATCACTTGCATTCGCCCAATTGCTTGGCCTGTGTTTGCGTGTGCAGGTCGCAAGCTACTTCATGCTTGCAGTTGCTGTCATGACGATACCACAGCTGTCAGCAGCACAAGGGCCCAGTTTAGCACTGCTGTCGGTAAGTTTTCTCTGGTACAGCCCCTGTGCGACATTCCTGTGTGCATGCTGCAATCCACAATTGCATGAACACAGCTCTGTCCTGGGGAGTGCAGCAGCCTCAGGCACTGTCACTTGCTCTCATGTACCCAGCACACATCACTACTCGCAATATTTGTTGACTTGGCTGTGTGCTTGCTGGGTGTGTTGTTCGGCTGCCATGCAGGCCTGGTCGCTGGCGGTTGTCTGGGTGCTGCTGCTGCAGCTGCCAAAGCTGTATGGCCACCACAGAGTCTGCCTGTTGACAGTGCTGCGGCTGCTCGTCGCCGTAGCATCCACCAAAACCAGCAGCTGGTGCCTGCAGGCACAGGGCTATGCAGCGGGCACAGCACGGGAGTCCTCACTGACATCAACCCTGCTGGTGCAGCTGCTGCTCGCGACCAACACAGTGCACATACCACTCCTAGCAGTTAGGCTCCCCATGCCAATACTGCTGCAGCTGCTGCTGACGGCAACACAGCCGCTGCTGCTGCTGTGGGCTGGCATCACTCAAGGTGAGGACCCAGGTGATGACACCCAAGGCTCAGCTGTTGGGCAATAGTGGGCTTGGGGCGTTGCTTGCGGAATATTCAACCTGCAGGTCGGATGTTGGACCTGCAGAGTGGCAGCAGCTGCAACTGCATGCTGGCTGTTTTCTTGCTGCAGGCCATGCACAATCACTGTCAAAGACGCCCTCCATCGCCTGCGCCCAATCACTTACGAGCATGCGGTCCTCAACCATGCATGCTGTGCTGCACCTGCTGGGCGCCCTTTCTTGCCTGCCTGCAGACTTGGTGTCTTGTACAAGCAGCAGAGAAGCGCAGGACGCACTCAGCCGCTTGCTCGCAGGTTGGGGCACCCTGATCGAGTCAGGGACCTACATGCCTGTCAGGGACAGCACACACCTGGATGGCAGGTCGTCGTCGTTGCTTGTCGCGCTGTGTGCCATGTACACCACCACGATCGCGCTCACGATGTACTGCTGTTACATCATCCTGTGGTCAGACATGCTGCGCTGGCTGCGGCAAAAGGCAAAGGCAGCGTATGAGGACCCGGGCGCGCCCCTGGGGTCTGGTGTGGTTGACATGCAGGGGGTGAGACTGCAGAAGCAGGAGCTGCTGGCGATGCGGGCCACTCCTGCTGCTACACTGCTGTTTGACAGGACTGGGATCAAGGGCCAGGTGTCCAGGGCATGCATACACCTGTCCATCATCAACATCGTGTGCCTAGCATGCTTTCTTTGTAGTCAAGGGTTTGCTCAAAAGTTTCTGCCGCGCATGTTGCCAGACAGTGCGATTGGCTGCTGCTACCCAGCCGTGCTCAGCCCGTAATGTGTGCTCGATGCCTGGGGCATGTGAACTGTACATGGTGCGGTTTACTGTGGGTGTCTATTGGTCTACAGGCGGTGATGCTGGTGTCTGTTGGCTGTCCGTGTGTTGTTGCTGCTGTGCTACAGTAGCGTTGTGGTGTCAAGTTGTGGTGGCTGCTGACGCTGTCCGGCTGATCTTTGGTCTCTGTGCACTTTGATGGGAGCACGGTGTGTTGTGCACAGGCCCAAGAATGCAGCCTGCTTACGAATGATGTGGTGTCCATGTGCTTGGCAATGACAGCTGCAGTCTGCACTGCAGCTGTGCTCAACAGCCTTCGTGCTGCGAGTGTTTTGTTTGACGCACCACTTGCATGATTGGTGCTGTATGGAGCCAACCAGCATCCCTAGGGGCGTTCCTCAGCCGAGCCCCTGCGTACGTACGTAATGCATGTGGCCATCCTGCGCAGACATGCAGGTCAGAAGAGACTATGGCGGTGGTGTGATCCTGGTTGGACGAAATGCCTTGCGGTACACCGCAATGGTATCTGCAACTTTTGGCCAAGAAATCCAAAACATATATGTCTATATGTTGCATATACTTTTGTACGTATCTCCTGGCAGCAGGGCGTGTGTTCCCTGCTCTATGTTTGTGCCCCAAGGGATGCAGCCACCAGGCAACGACATGTATGGCTTCCTTTTCTGAAGCACAGCAACGTCCCCCACCTGCGGGCCCGGGTGGCAGCTAGTGTGACACACAGTGAAACGCCTCCCAAAGGCTGCTTGGAGTGTGAGCACTCCTGAAGTTGCAGAGTTGACTGGCTTATGGTTGACTGGCTCATAGTTGACTGGCCGGGTTTTACCCATCTTTTTGGGCCATTGTTGCCCAAGGTGTTGGCAGTGTGACACTGCTCTGAGCCTTGGTGTGCAATGCAGGCCTGGGATGACTCACAAGACATTGGTCCAGCATGGGGCCTCACATCTGTGTGTCACTGCGTGCAGCTCTTACTGTCAGTGACTCCCGGGGACTGTTCGCACCTCCTGCTGCAGGCATCTCCTGCCAGTGGTTTCTGCTTTCCCAGAACAGGTGCTGTGTGTCTGCACAGAGGGAAACATCGTTTTCCCGTCTCTAGCCCTGTGTTGCATGGCGCAACGGATACGGACAGCCAGCACACGGCCCCAACACCCCTTTTTTACAGAGGGGACCCTAGCGGACACCGCAGACCGCAAGGGCTTGACCCGTTGGGGCAAAGTCTGCCCCGGCCAAGGTTGTGTGCGAATGAGCACCAATGTCATCGTGTGTGGGTGCCTGCTGCAGGCCGTGTTGTGTTGCTCCGTTGCCAGCTTCAGGCCTGATGTCTGTTCGTGCCGATCACCGGCCCACACTGGTATGGTGCTGCTGCAAGGTGTGGTGCTGTTGCAAGCTTGTGGTGTTAGTGGCTGGATGACAGCAGGCAGGCCGTGGGCAGTTTAGGGCTGAGGGCTGGGCCATACCTTCCTTACGCAGATCACATTCTGACTCTAGTGGTGCCTGCCCTGGCGGGGTGCCAGTAGCAGTTCTCCCTTGCTGCAGTGTTGGTGTATCACATGGCAGTTGACACGGGCCCCAGCTGGCGCATGTGGGGGGAACCGCACTGGGTGTCGTCACATCACTTCCGAGACACACACTGCCCTGGTCTCCATACGTACGCAGTCTACGCACGTACAGACTAGGTGCAAGTGTCACGGACGCACACTCTGGCCGATGATGGCAGTGCAGGGGGCAGGGAGCTTTGGGTTTGGAGTCCCTCGAGGCCAAGCCAACCTGAAGGGCTTGGGTGTGATGGCCAGCATCGCTCTCCAGGGTGTGCATTGCGTGCAGCAAGCGTGCAGGGAGCGCGCATGCCCGTGATGCATCACAAAAAGGCTATGCGCATGGCAGTAACCTGGATACCAACACCGCTCTTATTCGCATGCCTGTGTGGTGCTGGTGTTGCCACGCATGCGTGCACTTGGGGTTGCCACGCATGCGTGCACTTGGGGTAAGCTGTTGCCAGCACTTGAGCTGCTGGCCCGCACCTTGAAAAGCAAGCCATGAATGCACACCTTGAATGCAAGCCATGAATGCAGGCCATGCATGTTGTGGGCTGGTGACACAGCCAGTGCTCCGTGTGGCGTGGAAGGTGCAGCAAGCACATAGGGACCTGCAGCAGGCAGGGCTGGCTCGTCTGCCATGGTACTACTAGCATACGTGCCTCCTTGGGATGCCTGATTGAATGGCTTTCTTGTGTGCTGCCCAGTGACCAGCCGGTCTTGTACGACCCTTGGTAGGCTGCCAATGGCACATGCTGTTTGGTCAGTTATTGGGTTTGGAGACCTGTAGGCCTGCCCTGCTGCAGCTTGGACACACATAGCAGTGTCTGTGTGGGGCCCAGGGGGGTGGAGGGTGAATCCGCAAATGCTGATCCTACCACCGCTGTGCGGGCGCAAATAGCAATAGCAAGGAACAGTGGTTTGCCGTTGCTATGCTGTCAGTGAGTTCCTGGGGGTTGTCAGCTGCCATGTCTGGTGCTGGCACGTCCAGTTGCTTCGTTACCCCATGTCTGAATCATCGCTGTTCCTTTTTGTGCGGAGGCTTGCTTGGTTTGGTGGGGTCACAGCTGTCAGTGAGCACTGTTTTAGTGTTGAATTTGCAGGCTAGCCACAGCTGTGATGTGAGCTGCTGGCTTCTGGCTTCTCGCACAGCCACCTGAAGCGAATTGTTTATGGTAGTTTAGATGATGATAGATGAGTCATGCGGGCATCTGATCAAATAGGCACCAAGTAATGCAAGACATCCTCTGCTGGCAGCACTGTGGCGTCCTTGCCAGCCTAGGTCGTATGGCGCAGCAGTCACAGAAGATGTGCTGAGGCCGCCGGTGTTGGCCACAGCCAGCTTTCTGACGCCTTACCAGACAACTACATCGCTTGTGCCAGCAAATACGCAGTCCACCAGTCAGTCGCACGGCGTCAACCACTTTCTTCAGTCCAATGCAAACCGCCTGTGCAAACTGCTGACAGTGACGACTGAAGAAAGT
>QAXK01006562.1:0-19218 GCA_004335735.1 Chlorella sp. KRBP
CCCTAACCTTCTGATCCGTAGCCCCAATCCGGCCCTGACACGACACGACGAGGATCGACTCGCGACGACTCGATACCGGACGTCTTCGCAGGTCAAGGTGCGTGCGACGGTCTTGGTCGGCTCGTGCCGCATCGTTACGGAATCGAGACTGCAGGCGACTTATGGGGCCCATTTCGGGGCCCACTCGAGGGCACCGTTCTCGCGAGCCTCAAGATCCGAGCCGGCCTCTTCGTCAACCGTTCTCGCCGACCCGGCCAGGCGTGCGCGCGCGGTGAGCAAGGGGAAGCCAGGGCGGCCGCGGCAACGGAAAGCCCACTGAGCCAACCGAACACGACTGGTTGCCCATCGGCCAGCGGCGCGAATGCGCGGCGACGAGCTACCCCAGAGATGGTCGGACGAACGGCGTGCCTGGCCGATCGAGTCATCGACGTCACCGCCAGAACATGAATCAGTGCCCGAGAGACGTCCACGTGCCCACCATGTTGCGGCCCTCAACGCGCAGCTGTTACGCCGCCTCGACCTGCGCCCCGCTGTTGCCGTCGGCGTGGGCGGCGGGTCCTGACCTCGGCTCGCGCCGGAGGATCACGGCCCGTGTCGTGGCGACGCCGCACCAGGTCCACGTGCCGACCAGGGTGACGAGGGCGAGGACGCCCACGGTCCGGGCGACGGGGTTGCCGGTGGCGTCGCCAAGGAGGGAGGAGCCGAGGGCGAGGGTGCCGACCGGGAACGTCATGGCCCACCACCCGGGCGTGAAGGGCATCCCGGCCCGGAGGCCGCGCACTGTCACCACGACGGCTGTGGTGACGACCGGGACGGCGAGGACGAGCATGGCCCACCCGTAGGCGTCGGCCAGCCCCGAGACCGCGGCGGCACCCGACGGGGTGAGGAACTGTCGGCTCTGCGCGGCCATGACCTGCGCCGCTGCCATCGACTGCCCCACGACCCCCAGTGGGATCCATGTCGAGGTGGCGGCGGCCGCGGGAAGTGCCGACACCCGCCAGTGGTGGTGGTAGCTGACCGCGAAGACGAGGCCGCCGAGGAAGAGGCTGAGGAAGAAGCAGGCGACCGTCCCGACGAGCAGCAGCAGGCGGCCGGTCGTCGACGAGAGATGCGGGACGAGGGCGGCACCAGTCGTCGCCGAAACCATCGGGGGAACGAGGGCGAGCCCCCAGGCCGGCACAGGATGACCGACGTCGCTCTTGACCAGGACCGCCGCAAAGCCGAAGACCGTGAACAGGCCGATGGTCGTGCCGATGGTCCAGGCCCCGGCGTCGAGGGCCACGACCCATGTGGCAGCGTCTCCGCTCGGGCCTTGCGCGCCCAGGAGGGGCAGTACCGTGACCGAGGCCGATCCCACCGAGAGCACACCCATCGCGACCGTGCCCCACGTCGGCACCACGGTGGCGTCACGGACGGTGCGCGCGAAGACCTGCCGGTCCTGCGCGACCCGTCCGCCGAATGCGACGGTCAGCCCGATAAGCAGGCCGCCGGCGACGACGAGCAAGGTCGCTGCAGGGACGACGAGGAAGGAGAGGTCACCCGCGCGTCGGCCGAGGAGGGTCGAGAGGATCCCCGTGCCCATGACCGACGCGAACCACTGCGGTCCAGCGAGCGGGAGCCCCACCGGGCGCTGCGGGGGCTGGTGCGAGGACGAGAGGTGGCTGGTCACGCTCTCCACGCTCGCAGGTATCCCACCCGGCCGGTAGCGGGCTCGTGGTCGGTGGGCCACAACCATCGGTTGTGGGCGGACGCTACTCTGATCGGGTGACCACGACCCGCCCGGTTCCCAGCCTCGAGCAGCTCGCCGCACTGACCACGGCAGCGGCACTGGGCAGCATGGGCGCAGCGTCCCACCGCCTCGGGATCAGCCAGCAGGCCGTGAGCGTACGGGTGGGGGCCGCCGAGCGGTTGCTCGGCGTGGCCGTGCTGGAGCGGTCCACCACCGGGGTCCGACCGACCGCGCAGGGCCGGCTCGTCCTCGCCTGGGCCGAGAAGGTCATCGACGCCGCACGTGACCTCGCCGAGGGCGTCTCGGCTCTGCACCCCGACCGCGACCGGGTGGTTGTCGCTGCCAGCAACACCGTCTCCGAGACCCTCCTCCCACTCTGGGCCGCGCGGTTACGACGCGCGCACCCCCGGGTCTCGCTCGAAGTCCGGCCGGGCAATTCCCGCGACGTGGTCGAGGCCGTGAGGGCCGCCGAGGTCGACCTCGGTTTCATCGAGGACGTCGGCGCTCCCCGCGACCTCCGCTCGAAGGTCGTCGCCCACGACGAGCTCGTCCTCGTCGTCCCACCCGACCACCCGTGGGCCGGTCGACGCAGCATCAACCGCGAGCACCTGACGAGCCAGCCGCTCGTCCTGCGCGAAGAGGGATCCGGCACCAGGTCCCACATCGACAAAGCCCTACCCGAGCACGCCCCTCCCGCTCAGACGCTGCTGTCGAACGCGGCCGTGCGCGACGCCGTCCGCACCACGGGCGCGCCGACGATCCTGTCCACCCTGGCCGTCAGGGACGACCTGACCGCCGGGCGCCTCGTCGCGGTGGACGTCCGTGATCTGAGCATGCCCCGCGTTCTGCGCGCCGTCTGGAACCCCCACCAGCGCCCGAAGGGCGCCGCCGCCGAGCTCCTGGCCCTGGCCGCCGACACCTGAGGCCTGAGGGAGTGCTGGATGCAGGCCCCGCCTCCGGCCCTCTCTTGCACGCGGAGAGCGCGGCCTCCGAGCTCCGGACCGAGCAAGGGCCCAACCGCGACTCTGACGGCCGGGACCTGTGCACGGTCTCGACACAGTGTGCGCCCGTGGGAATTCGAACCCTTGACAGTGTCATTCATGCCCCGATCCGCCGACGGGACGAGCTGCCGGCGATCGACCCGCTAACAGACGCTCCTCCAAGGCAGAGCATGTGCGACGCCGGCGGTCGGCCCGCGACGGATCGTCACGGAATCGAGCCTGCAGACGAACTCTGGTAGCAGATTCTCGCCCCGGTAGAGCGCGAGTCAGGAGGTTCGCGGGGCGTACATGATGACGGCCACACCGACGAGGCAGATGAGGGCGCCGACCACGTCGTAGCGGTCGGGACGAAACCCGTCCACCGCCATACCCCACAGCAACGACCCGGCGACGAATACCCCTCCGTAGGCGGCGAGGATGCGACCGAAGTGGGCCTCGGGCTGAAGCGTCGCGACGAGACCGTAGATCCCCAGCGAGATGACTCCCCCGCCGATCCACACCCACCCACGGTGCGCCCGAACCCCCTGCCAGACCAACCAGGCGCCGCCGATCTCGGCGAGGGCGGCAGCGACGAAGAGCACGACCGACCGCAGCGAGTCCATGGGTGTCAGCGTGACACGTGCCGCCACCCGAGCGACGGTCGCCCCGTGGCACGTCGTCGCATAGGGTCACTATTGCGAAGAGATCGCAATAGTGACCACGAGGAGCCACGATGGCCGACTACGCGCTGCCGGACCTGCCCTACGATTACGGCGCTCTGGAGCCGTACATCTCCGGCGAGATCATGGAGCTGCACCACTCCAAGCATCACCAGACCTACGTCAAGGGCGCGAACACCGCGGTCGAGCAGCTCGCCGAGGCGCGCGACACCAGCACCTTCACGTGGCTGGGGACGCTCGAGAAGAACCTGGCCTTCCACCTCGGCGGGCACGTCAACCACACGGTGTTCTGGGGCAACATGTCGCCCGACGGTGGGGACAAGCCGACCGGTGGCCTGGCGGCGGCGATCGACGAGTTCTTCGGCTCCTTCGACGCCTTCCGCGGCCACTTCCAGGCCAACGCCCTTGCCGTGCAGGGCTCGGGCTGGTCGATCCTCACCTGGGACGTCGTCTCTCAGCGGCTGTTCATCGTGCAGCTGTACGACCACCAGGGCAATGTCCCGGTTTGCATGGTGCCGCTGCTGTTCCTCGACATGTGGGAGCACGCGTACTACCTGCAGTACAAGAACGACAAGGCGACGTTCGTGCAGGAGTGGTGGAACGTCGTGAACTGGGCCGACGTCCAGGCCCGCTACGAGCGGGCGCGGACCCAGACTCCCGGCCTGATCGTCCCGTGACGATGTCGACAGAGCGCCGGGCCGAGCTGTTGCGGCTCGTCGACGCCGCGCAGCGCTCGGCCGGCGTGCTGGCCGCCCGCGACCGGGGCGACCGCGGCGGCGCGGCGGCGCTGCTCTCCTCGTTCGATGACCAGGAGCTGCTGGCCTCCGGCTCGCTCCTGCTCGCCGAGCTCGCGGTGCGGCAGTCTGCGGCCGCGACCGGGCGCAGCGCCGAGGAGTGCCTGCAGGACCTGTGCCTGGACATGGAGCGAGCCCTGCACGGCTGAGCAGTTCCTGTGGACAGGGCGTCGAACCGTCCACTCCGACAGTCGACGCGGCGCCGGCACCGTGCTCTACTGAACTGCTTGTTGCAAGGCAGTCGCAATAACCGGTCGGGTTCCTCCGGGCCCCGACCGGTGCCAGCCGGTCGGAAGCACCTCGCGGGTCACCCGGGTCAGGAGCAGCGCCGCGTGAGCACCATCGAGTCCCCCACCGCCGCATCGTCATTCGCCGCCCGGGCCACGCAGTTCGTCCGCACCCTTGACCGCGCCGACAAGCGTTCCCTGACTGGCATGTACGCCTTCATCGCGTTCCTGCACGTCGTGGGGTTCGGGGTGCTCTTGGCCTTCGTGGTGCCCCACCACTACAGCCTCGGCGGCAACACCCCGGTGTACACCGTCGGCGTCGGCCTGCTCGCCTACACCTTCGGCCTGCGGCACGCCTTCGACGCCGACCACATCGCCGCCGTCGACAACACCACCCGCAAGCTCCTCACCGACCGCGCCGAGCAGGGCCACCAACACCGCCCCCTCTCCGTCGGGTTCTGGTTCTCCCTCGGGCACTCCACAATCGTCTTCGTCCTGGCGTTCCTGCTCTCGGTCGGGGTCAAGGCCCTCGCCGGGCAGGTCGAGGACGACGCCTCCGAGCTGCACTCGGTCACCGGCGTCATCGGGGCCTCGGTCTCCGGGGTCTTCCTCTGGGTGCTCGGCCTGCTCAACCTCGTCGCCCTCATCGGGATCATCCGGGTCTTCCGCCGGATGCGGCACGGCGAGTTCGACGAGGCCGAGCTCGAGGAACACCTCAACAACCGCGGCTTCATGAACCGCTTCCTCGGCGGGCTGACCAAGGCCGTGCGCAAGCCCTGGCACATCTACCCCATCGGCGTGCTGTTCGGTCTCGGCTTCGACACCGCCACCGAGGTCGGCCTGCTCGTCCTGGCCGGCGGCGCGGCCGCGTTCAACCTCCCGTTCTACGCCATCCTCGTGCTGCCCATCCTCTTCGCCGCCGGGATGTGCCTCATGGACACCACCGACGGCGTCCTGATGAACGGCGCCTACGGCTGGGCCTTCCTCAAGCCGGTCCGCAAGGTCTTCTACAACATGACCATCACCGCGATCTCGGTCGCCGTCGCCCTGGTCATCGGCACCGTCGAGCTGATCGGCGTCCTGGCCGATCAGGCGCACATCGGCAGCGGCATCCTGGCCTCGATCGCGTCCATCCCCCTGGACTACGCCGGCTACGGCATCGTCGCCCTGTTCATCCTCTCCTGGGTGGTCGCCGTCGCCGTGTGGCACTTCGGGCGCATCGAGGAACGCTGGAGCGCCCACCTCGAACACCCCGACCCGGCCTGACCGTGGACAACCGACCGGGGGCGGTCACCGACACCGACCTGCGACGGATGCTCCACGAACGCCGCCTGCGCGCGACCACCGCCCGGCTCGCCGTCCTGCGCGTGCTGGCCCACCCAGGACACCACCACCACCTCACCGCCGCCCAGGTCCACGAGCACCTCCTCGACGACGGCGCCGACGCCACCGCCTCCACCGTCTACCGGCAGCTGCACACCCTCACCGACGCCGGCCTCGCCCACACCCTGCGCACCCCGGACGGCGCAGCCACCTACGGCATCGTCCTCGCCCCGCACCAGCACGTCGCCTGCACCCGCTGCGGCACCGTCAAGGCCCTCCCCACCGCCACCCTCCACGACGCCATGACCGAGGTCACAAAGGTCAGCAGGTTCAGCTTCGAGGGCGACAACATCGTCCTGCACGGGATCTGCCCCGACTGCCGGAACGGCAGCGCTCCGGATCCCACCCCGGACTTCGGAGCCCAGCGGAGTGACGAGCCGTCCACACAGTCATCAGGTGCCCGGACAGCGCCGCGCTTTACAGATTAGGCGCGAAATGGAACATTATCTGTATGGCTGCGGACGGCTCCTTCGTCAGCACACCGGACGCAGCGCGCGCCCTGGGTGTGACGGTCCAGCACGTCCGCCGACTTGCTGACTCCGGTGACCTGGTCCGGGTGGCCCGCGGCCTGATCGACCGCGACTCCCTCGAGTCCTACATCGCCGGGCGCCACGGCGGACGCACCCGGGTCTGGGCCGAGCACACGGCGTGGGCCGCAGTGGCGATGCTCTCCGGGACGCACGTGGACTGGCTCGGGACCACCCAGACCTCGCGGCTGCGGGCCTCGCTGCGCGCCATCACCGACCCGGCCGACCTCATCACCCAGACCCGTGACCGCGCGAGCATCCGGACTTACCAAGGCCACCCTTCAGCCCTGCGGCGGCTCCTCGACGAGCTCGTCACCGTCGATACGACCGGCCTGGGGCTCGTGGGTGACGCGACGGACTCGGTGGACGGCTACCTCGACGTAGACAAGGTGGACTCCACCGTGGGCTTCTTCGGCCTGCAAACCGACCCCTCCGGCAACGTCACCCTCCGCGCGACGCGCTTCGACCTGGATGTCGTCCGCGACCTCGCCATCCACGGGGTGGCGCTCGCCGCCCTCGACGCCGCGACGTCCCGTGACCCGCGCGAGCGAGGCGTCGGTGAACGCGCGCTGCTCGAGGCCCTCGATAGGTTCCGGCGATGACGCCGCCGGCCACGAACGGCTTCCTCGGACACCCACGCACCACGGTCGAGGTGGCGACGCCGGTAGGGGGATGGCTACCGCCGTGGCCGAACGTCGCCGAGCTGGCTGCCGTTCTCCCCACCGACAGGTGGACCCTCGTGGGTGGCTTGATGACGCAGCTGCACACCGTGCACCGGGGCATCGGCGTCGTCCGTCCGACGAACGACGTCGACATCGTGCTCCACATCGAGACCAGCCGCGGCGTGCCCGACGCGACCGCCACGGCTCTGGAGGGGCTGGGCTACCGCCTGCGCGACGCCGTCGACCCTCGCAGCGACACCGCCCATCGGTTCGTGCGCGGCACCAGCCGGGTCGACGTGGTGGCCGGCGCTGCCGACGACGACGTCGTCGACGTCCTGATGTCCGACCACCCCGCCCCCAAGGTGGTGGAGCGGCTCCGCGGCCGCGACATGGTCCGCATCGAGGGAGGCACGCAGGCCCTGCAGCGCACCATGAACGCGGTTCTCGAGATCACGACCGGGAAGCGGACCCTCATCTCCGTCCCCAGCCCGATGGGTGCGGTCGTCCTCAAGGCCGCCGCCTACACCTCCGACAGTCGCGACCGCGACCGCCACCTCTTCGACGCTGCCGCACTGCTCGCCTGCATCGACGACCCCTTCGTCGAGCGCGGCGACCTCCGCGGATCCGACCGACGCCGCCTCGCGACCCTGCGCCGGGCACTCCCCGACGACCACCCGGCTTGGCGCCGGCTCCCCCGAGACCACCGAGCAAACGCCGAGGCAGCACTGCGCATCCTGCTCTCCGACAGCTGACCCGCTCCCCCCGCTCAGCACGAGCGCCCGTTCCGACATCTTCCGCACGAGCGACACCACCCTCCCGACGTGCGCGACCCCACAAACCATCAGCGACACACCTCTTGCATCCACGGGCAGCTCAGTCGTTGTCACGACTCCCCGAGGTGTCCCTGGAGGTGGGAGGAACGAACCTTCGGTGACGTGACAACGACAAGACCTGGCGGAGAGGCGAATCGCGACTCCCGACACCCGGCGCTCGACCAGCTGACGCTCTTGGACCTCGTCGACCAACCGGCGCGGACGGCACCTCCAGCGACAGAGAAGGCGACGACCCAGAGGCTGATGGCACGTCAGGCTGGCGATCGCCCGGAGGTGATCCAGTGCCACTGGTGCGGTGCAACGTCTGCCGTCCCGGACCGGGGCCGGGTGCCCAAATGGTGCTCCGACACCTGCCGGCACCGCGCTTGGGAACAGCGCCGCGCCGCCGCCTCCGGTCTCTGCGCGGTCGAGGTCGTGGAGCGCGTCGTCGAAGTCGTCAGGACACAACGAGTCGTCGAGCAGGTGCGGGTCGAGGTGCCGGCGAAGGCCCGCCCACGAGCCTCCTCGGACTACGCCACGATCCTCCTCGAGCTCTCCGTACGGCTTGACACCGGACGAATCTACGACCGCGACCTCGCGTCGTTGACGGACGCCCTGACGACGCTGCTCGACGCCTTTAACCGTCGCTGTCGATGACCGTCTGGTCATCAGCCTCGGTTTCGCCGTCATCGTTGCGGGAACGTCTTGGCAGCCTCACCGAGCGCTTCAGACCTTTCACCGCCGTTACTGCTTGCCGCTCGTCAGGGACACCGTCCCCGTCGAGGTCCACGCTGCGGAACGGTCGAGCCAGGCGGCCGGCAGCAGAGGTTGCGTTCTTGAGCGTTGTGACGGCTTGAGGTTCGTCGGGCACTCCGTCGCCGTCCAGGTCGACGTGGCGGAACGGCTTCGTCACAGCACCGGCCGCGTTGGCCGCTCCCAAGCCCACAGCGGCCGCTCCTGCCCCGAGGCGACCGCCTGCCGACTTCGCCGCTTCCTCCAAGGCGAGGAATGCGCGGCTTCGTTCCTTGTCGTGAATGTCGGTTGTCGCGTCGATGTGCAGTGCTCGAGGGAACGCCTCGGGCGGAGCAGAGAATGCCTCACGCGCAGCATCGACGACCTGGCGTCCGAACACGAAGCGGGTGACGCCGCCGACTGCGGCGCCCACGCCGTACTCAGCCGCAGTGCTGTGGCGATCCGTCATCGAGGCGCGGAGGTCGTCCAAGGCGCTGAGTTCCATGCCTCGCACGAGTTCTTGTGCTTGCCCGCCAGGGAGGGATGTGGCGAGGGTTTCGGCCCAGTGTCCCCAGTTGCCCCGGCCTTGGGCGATCGCTTGCCCCATGGACGCAGGCTGCTTCCCATCCGAGCCGGCCACGTCTGCGGCGACCTCCGCGATGCGCTCCTGGCTCAGCCGGCCGTTGGCGAGGCCGTAGATCAAGGCCTGGCTCTGCTGGTCATCCAGTTCCATGCCGTGGATCTCAGCGAGCGCGAGGGCGAAGAGCCCCGTGATCTCGAACTGGATCTTGGCATCGCCGGCGGGCAGAAGGCTGGCGCTCTTCTGCACGCCCTGCTTGGCCGCGCTCAGGGCGGCCTTCTTGCCCGCCGCCTTGAGGGTCTCCTTCGCGGCCTTCTTGGCGGCCGCCTTCGTCGCCGTCTTCGCGGCCGCCTTACCTCCGGCTTTGGCGGTCCCACCACCCGGCAGGAGATCGAAGCCGACGGTGATGGCGATCGAGCCCACGGTCACTGCGGCTCCCGCTGCGCTGATAGCGGTCACATAGTGACGTTCGAGTGTCCCGATCAGTTCAATAGGGGTGGCGTCAGGCTGGCGCCGCCTCAACCAGAGCACGTACCGCCGAGCAGCGCCTCTCCGACCGTCGACGGCCTCCGCGATCTCAGCCGCGGCGTCCTCGCCGGCAACATCGCTCGCCAGCGTTGCGTTAGCCACGTCGTCGGCAATCGCGGCGTCTTCCCCGGCCCCGCCATCAGTCATCCGATGCTCCCCTCATGGTCACCGTCACCATAGATGCAAAGGCCTTGCGCCATCGAGGAGCACGGCCACCGGGGCAAATGACCAACACACGGTGGGACCGCGGTCGCGGATTCCATCGGCCGCCAGGTACCCACGATTCACCGGAGATCTGGGTACGGTGCGGAGACCACACACGTCACAACGGGGAGCGGCGACACGATGGTCGAGCAAGCTTGGCACGAGGCACGTCTCATTCCGACGTCAGGCATCAACGGGGCCGAAGAGCAGGAGCGGCGCGCGACATCAGCGCTGCTCGCAGTCCTCGGTGCGGTCAAGGAGTTCAACCGTGCTCTGCTCAAGCCTCTCGGTGCCCCAGCCGGTGCGGTTGAGTGCTACATCGAGGTGCCGTTCATGTTGGGAGAGAGGAAGGTCTACCCGGACGGTCTGGTCCGCGTCTCACGTGGCTCCAAGTCGTGGACAGCGCTGGTGGAGGTCAAGACCGGCAGCAACGACCTCGCGACGGACCAACTCGAGAACTACCTCGACGTGGCTCGCGAGCAAGGCTTCGACGCGCTCTTGACGATTAGCAACGAGATCCCCGCCGTCGCCGGCCAGCATCCGACCAAGGTGGACAAGCGCAAGCTCCGCAAGGTCGAGATCCACCATCTCTCGTGGTCCCAAGTGCTGGCCGAGGCCGTCATGCAGAAGGAGTTCCGTGGCGTGGCGGACCCCGACCAGGCATGGATCCTCGGGGAACTCATCCGCTACCTGGAGCACACCCGCAGCGGAGCGTTGGAGTTCGACGACATGGGCGAGTCCTGGACGGCCGTACGGGATGCCGTCGCAGCCGGGACGCTCAGGGCCTCGGACAAGGGCATCCCCACCGTCGTCTCCCGCTTCGACGCCCTCCTGCGTTTCGCCAGCCTCAGCCTCGGACGCCGGCTAGGCACCGAGGTCGTCCCCGTGCTTTCCCGCAAGGAACTGGCCGATCCCACGCTCCGAGCGAGCGCCCTGACGCAGCAACTCGTCTCCTCTTCCCAGCTCACAGGCACCATCCGCATCCCCGACACCGCAGGGCACCTCGTCATCACGGCAGACCTTCGCGCCGGTCAAGTCACCTGCCACGTAGACATCGACGCACCGAGAGAGGGTCGCGCCACGACCCGGGTCAACTGGCTCATCCGACAACTGAAGAACGCGCCCGACTCCACGCGCATCGAGTGCATGACCGCACACTCGAGAGGATCATCGAGCGCCGAGCTCCTGCGGGCTGTGCGGGAGAACCCGGCCCTGCTGGTGAACGACCCCGCTCGTGAAATCCGTTCGTTCCGCGTCGCACTCACCAGCCCGCTTGGGACCAAGCGTGGGCGCGGGCGCGGCGCGTTCATCGACTCCGTCCTCACCGCTGTCGACGCGTTCTATGCCAACGTCCTGGGCGACCTGAAGATGTGGGCTGCAACCCCGCCCAAGCTTCGTCCTGAGTCTCCGACCGCCACCGACAAGCGCGAGCCGGTGCACCCCGTCAGTCTCTCGTCGACCGACTTCTCGTCCCAGGATGGACCCACAGACGACCTGTCGGTGGGAGAGAGAGCGCCGACCACCGACTCGGGGGTCTGACTCAGTGGCGCGACCGCTGGCCTGGGGATCACGGTCGTCGCGTTGGGGGGCGTGGGGAAAGGCAGCCGTGACGCTCGAAGAAGAACAGAGGGTCGTGGCGCCCGCGCAGCAAGGCAGGGGATTGCGGTGGATGGTGACTGTCGTGGCCGCACTTCTCCTTCTCGGGTTGGTGCTTCCCGGTGATTCGAACAAGGAAGATGTCATCTCCATCGTTGGCGGATCGTCTGTCCTTGTGCTGGCGTCGTGGTGCCCTCCTCGGTTCTGGCACCAGGGCCGGTTCGTGGCGACAGCAGTCGTGGCAACGTTCGTTGCGTTCGCTGGCATCGTCGGGCTTCAGGCTCCGGAGGCGACCGCCGCTTGGCTCGTTGGCGCAGGAATGGCGGGCCTTGGCCGCTCTTGGATCGATCACCTGATTCGAGCCGACGAGCACCAGACCCAACGAGAAATCCAAGAGATGGTGACCAAGCTCGTGGCGCAAGAAGGGACAGGCGCGCAGGTAGTCCAGGCACCCTTCCCATGGCCGCCGTTGGCCGCACTGTGCTTGGCAGCCTTCGCCATCGGACGTCGAGGCGCCACCAAAGTTAAATGGAGACGCACGGGGTCGAGGTGACGCCATTCGCTGTGGTGCGGCGCCCGACTGGCGGCGGATAGACGCAGGTGTGATGAAGGGGCGCTGGGGCCCGCTTCAGCCGTCAGCTAGGTCCTCGAGGTCGATTGCCTCAATGAGCGCGCGTAGTTCGGGCTCACCCTCTAGCTTGATGGGCTGAAGTGCGCCGGTCGCGCCCTTCTGCACTGCCACCTTCTCCGTCAACGCGTCGTTGAAGATCCTTGTGGAGTCAGCGTCCTTCCAACGGATCCCTTCCAAGGCTTCGCGCCGGCACCGGCCCGCCATCAGCACTTCTGGCTTGAGCACGCCGTAGGCGTCACGCTCGGGAGCTCGAATAGCCACGATCCGCGCAGCGGTCAGACGAGGTACCACAGCGAACGCCTCCCGCAGCGTGACCAGGATGTGGCCCGTCACCAGCAGTTTGTAGAAGTCAGCGGTCTCGGTCTTCGTGAGCTTCTTCAGGCTCAGGTTGCCCGCTTGAGTGGTGGTCGGCTTGCGGTCAGGGACAGCCGATTCCGGCGGCACGAGTACCACGAGCGACGCCTCGGTTCCGTCAACCCCGACGGCGGTCGCTGCCGCTTCGTTGTCCGCGAATGCAGCGATCAATGTTCCCAACACGGTGTCTGGCTCGCATCGCTCCAAGGCCGCCCACCACGCATCGAGCTCAGCTTGCAGTTCGGCCTGCTGAACAAAACCCTTCCTTCGGGCTTCGGCGATCTCCGCAGCCGCGGCGGCGGCTGCGGCTGTGAGCGCAGCTTTGCGGGCCGTCCTGGCGAAGAAGCTCGTCTGCTTCTTGGCGTTCTTGCGGTGCGCCAACCGAATCGCTGCCTCGTCCACCGAAGCAGGCGACGGCGCTACCGGGGAAGTCGCTATGGGGAACTCTTCGTGATGAATCTCGGTGATCGCGATCAACGCGTCCGCGAGCTGTCGAGCGACGGCGCCCTTGTCGGCCGCGGCCTGCTGCCGTGCAGCGGCTGCCAGCTGCCTGTTCACCGAACCGCTCGTCGCACGCGACCGGCCCCGACCTGAGCCACCCACGCTCGTGTAGTAGCCGACCGGGCCAGCGCCGGTTGAGAAGCCGGTCCTACCGGCACCCACATGAACGCGAGCAACCCGAGGCCCGACACTCGTCCGGATGCCGCGGCTTGATGCGCGCACACGAACCCCCGGCGCCAGTTTGACTGAAAAGCCCACTGCTACCTCCCCCTTCTGCCGATACCTCTCCACCGCGTGCGTGCGCATGCCCTGACGCGTCCTGAAACGAAAGGCGCGGACCGCCCATCGCTGGCCTCCGCGACGACACTATTCGATGCGTGAGCCAGAGGGCCGTGACATCGTCGCATCGCCGAGGTACCGGTATCCGCCCTACCGATTTCGCGGCGGAAGGACGCACCTAGCGTCATGACGGCAGCTCGCATTGGCCAGAGCGGAGCGGTGTCTTCCGCTGGGGCGCGACCGAGGTCCGCGAGTCCGCAACACTGGCTTGATGGACCTGCCCCAGATGAGTTCACGTGATCTGCTTCGTAGCTACTCGCAGATACTCACTCTCTTGGCCGACAGAGGCGTCATCCGTTCGCGGAACGCCCCCGTGGGTGATGTCGCTGAGTTCGTTGTGGCAAGAGCCTACGGAGGTGCGTTGGCGCCACCTTCGGAGAAGAGCTGGGACGTCCTCGCATCGGATGGCCGGAGACTCCAGGTCAAGGCCAGGCTCGTGGTGCCCGGCAAGAAGGGGACGCAGCAGTACTCGCCGTTTCGTAGTTGGGACTTCGACGCGTGCATTTTCGTCACGTTCGACGCGTTCACGTACGAAGTCCTCGAAGGGATAGAGGTGCTTCCAGAAGGCGTGAAGTCGCTGGCCTCATCAGTGCCGCACGTGGGGGCAACGGCCATGAGGGTCCACACTAAGTCGCCCTTGGTGGCAACGTCCGGGGCCCGGGACGTCACTGTGCGCCTTCAAGCAGTCATGGCGGCACTCGACTAGCCGGGATCAATTGGATCCGAGGGCTGGGCCAGCGCCCGGACCCATCCTGCGGCGCATAGACGCTGGACTCTGTGTACCGCAGCCCGTGCGTGCGATCCTCGCTAGCTATCCCCGAGTGCTCGTGGCAGCCGCTCAGCCGGCGACTGTCGCATCCCACTGCGAGACTCACCGCATGCTTCTTCTGAATCAGCCGCCTGCGGGGTACGAGCGTGCTTCATGCTATGAGCCGGTTCTGCACGAGTGGCTCGGGAAGGTCAAGCAAGGGGAGCCAGCGCGCGTGCTCGTTCTCGGGCCTGGCTGGTCAGGCAAGACGTACACAGCCTGGGCGGCCGTCAACGCGTTGCTGTGGGACGTACCGCCTCGTCGAGCCGGCCTCGTTGACTTGGATGCAGTGGCTCAGGGGCGATGCGGCTTAGAGGACCTACTCGACCAGGGAGTCGTCGTCTTCGACGAAGTCGATTACGGAGATCCACACCATCACCGCGACTGGGACGGCCTCGCAGACTACGTTCCTGTTCCCCAGGCGCGCGATACGCCGGACGTTGAGGAGATGATGGAGGAGCGAGCCGCGAACGTGAGCGACACAGCGACCCGACTTGTCTTCTCTTCAAACCAAGCATTGCTTTTCACTGCGACCAGTCCATCGACCCTTGGCCGCGCTCTGGGGGAGGGCGTCGTCCGTCGCATTCTGGAGTGGCCCACCATTCGGCTACCTCGCCGCGCGAGACCGTCCGACGTCTTCAGCTTCTGAGGACGTCACCAAGCGGCGAAGTGACGCAGGTCAGGGCGAGGCCGCCGGCTGACTACTCGTCCTCACCGTCAGTGAAGATGGCGCGGCCGGACTCCTTTCGCCAGATCGCGTGATCGAGCTTGGCTTGGGAGAGGCCATGCCGGTCGGCGACGGCGGCGACCAACAGCGCGGCTTCGTGGGGGTCCGTCTTCCGGCCGAGAGCTCGGGAGACATATCGAATAACCATCCGGTCAGCCTTCACGCCAGGCACCCCGGCCAGCATGAGGAAATAGGTCCACGTCAGCCCGCTCCGCTGCCCGGGCAGTTTGATCCACCCCTTCTTGATCGGCGATGCTTCTTGGCCTGCGCGATCCGTGAGCGCGGCACGAACATCGAGAACCGTCTCCAAGTCCGCCCGCTGCAAGACCTGTGCAGCACCCAAAGCGGCCGCAGCCTTGAATGGGGCCCCCGACTGCGTCGAGACGCGCCATCGGTAGCCCGTCTGGGCGACGAAGCCGTCCGTCCCGCCCCAACGTTCTGCCGCGGACAGCAGGTCCGAGGGGCCATCGGAGTATGGATCGCAACCCTCCTCGTGACGCGCCTTGCAGTAGTTCGCGATCATCCGCAACACCGTGCTGTACCGATTGCCGGTCGAGTAGATCGAGTCCAGGATGCACAGCGCTAGCCCGTCATACCCATCCGGGGTGAACCATCGCTGGCCATTGGTGCCTAGCTCGGCCACAACGAGAGCCGAGAGAAGCTCGAGGTCTGCCTCATCCCGGTATTGCGCCACGGCGACAGGCTAGGCCTCGCGCGCACGCTACCCACGCGGTGCGAGACCTTGCTCGCTCCCAGTCCGGTCGTCTGGCGGCGCAAAGACGCAGTCCGGCTGATCACCACTGCAGCCCGTCCGTGCAGCAAACCCGTGACCGATCTCTCGCCCTCGCACAGGGCTGAAGTGCGGCTCCGTCCGCTTGCGGTTCAGCCTGTCGGCCAAGTAGAGAAGACTGTCGCCATGACGGTGGGTTCTCCAGCGAAATCGAAGAGGTGTGCAGATGCACGACGTAGCGAGTTGTACGGGTCAGCGCGATTCGGGTGCGAGGGCAGGGATGAGAGACGCATGACGGGTAAGAAGAGCACTTCGAAGCTGCATCACTATGTGCCTCAGGCCTACCTTCGGGGATTCGCGACGAGCCAAGAGCGAATCAGGGTCGTGCCCCTCGACCGCTCCCGGACGCCATATATATCAAGCGTTAAGAACGTGGCTGCGCAGAATCACTTCCACACGATCGACGGTTCCGAAGAGCCAGATGCTTTTGAGAAGGTGCTCAGCGAAGTCGAGGGCCAGGCCCTCGGCACTATAAGGGGCTTTGCCAACGGCGAGTTTCCTCCCTCCGAGGAGAACAGGTGGTCCTTTGCCCACTACATGGCCTTGCAAAGCGTGCGCGGACCGGATACCCGAAGGACAACCGAGCACCTCCGGGCGACCATGGTTCGGATGGAGGTAGGCGCCGGTGGTCGCAAGAACGTTGGCAGTTGGATCCGTAAGAACCTCGGGTTCGATCCGTCGCCTAGGCAAGAGGATCGAGTCTGGGATGAGGCCACCCAGCCCGGTGGACCGCCAATCGGGTTCGACAACCTGACGCACATCCAGAACACAGTCGAGACCGCAATCGAGTTGACGCCCTACCTTGCGACCCGTCCCTGGACACTTGTTCGCTTCGATCGGCGCTCCCTCATCACATCGGATGCTCCAATCAGCCTAATACGCCGACCGGACGACGAGCCATGGGAAGGAGTCGGCTACGCGACGGCGTGGGGCGTCACCTTCCCGCTCACTCGCAAGATGGGGCTGCTCATGAGTGATCCCATGGCGCTGCTGCAAGGTGTCGAGGCAGAAGATCCGCGTGTCGAGCAGTTCCGCGAGATGGTGCTTGCCGGACGGATCGACCAAGTCCAGACCGGGACCACAGCGATGGAGAAACTGTTCAACCTTCACACCGCAGACTCGGCTAGGGAGTACGTCTTTCACCACCCCGAGGACGAGCGATACGTCCCTGCCGATCTGCCTGAACCGGAACTGGTCAACATCAAGCCGATGGGCGGTTTGGTTGACCTGGATTTTGACGGTGAGCCGTTATTCGCGGACGATTGACGTGAGATCAATCTGAGGGAAACTGGAGCGCAGCGCCCGGCTGAGGTCTCGTCCTTACGCCGACTCCGCTACAAAGACGAGTATGAGGAGTTCTTCGAAAAGGACCACTGGTACGGCCGCTCACTCAGCGAAGAAGACCTCGACCTGCTCTCCGCAGTAGGCGAGACGTTCCACGGGGACCCGAACGGTGGTACTTCCTGGCTCCACCCTTACGCCGGGCTCTCTGTCCGATGGACGGCTGACGGGCCACTCAAGGGAGTCGAAATCGAGGAGTTCATGCCCTCGCCGAAGGCCAGCGACGAGTGGGTGTTCGCCCGGTACCTCCACGCCATCAGCGACACAACGAAGAAGGCGTTCGTTCATTGCGACGGCGCCGTTAAGGCTTTCGCTGCGGAGAGATACCCGCAAACCCAGCAAGACTTCCGTTCCCGCGGCAAGGGGGACCACTACCGAAAGCTGTTCCGGGTCGACGGTGAGTTTCCCGCCAGCGCATGGTCCGAACTCGCATGTTCCTGGTTTCGCGGCAACAACCTCATTGGCGAGTACTTCGCAGAGGCCACTCGCTGACCTCAACGAACTCGCCGAACTTGTTCGGGCGCCCAACGCCGGCGCGTACGTGGCGCTTCAGTGCTTTCGGCAAGACCCCGGACCGCGTCCATCTGGGCGAAGTGCAGCAGGTTCCTGCCCACCAGTTGTTGCCGCCGCAGTCTCACTCCCCCGTCTACGGGCGGTGAGGAAGGCGCGTCGGAGGACGAGCCTTCGGGGAGGCCCAGAGGGTCTTGCCCATACGCCGGGCGGCCTCGTGGCGCAGCTCGTCCACGGCGTGGACGTAGCGCTGGGCGGTAGCCATCTCCGTCCAGCCCATGATGGCCATGACCGTGCGGATGTCGACGCCCTGCAGCAGCAGGAGCGTGGCAGCGGTGTGGCGGGCGTCGTGGAGGCGGACCTCGCGGACGCCGGCGTCTTGGAGCAGCTGCTTCCACTCGCGCTGGTCCGCGGCCGGGTCGACCGGAATGCCCCAGTCGGTGCTGAAGACGAGGTCGAGGGTGTGGTCCCAGACATTCGCCCGCTCGAGCTTCACCCTCAGCTGCGCGGCGCGATGAGCTCGCAGCTCGGCGACGAGCGGTGGCGGCAGGGCGACCGAGCGTCGTGAGGCGCGCGTCTTCGGTTCAGCGAGGACGAGGCCGCCGTCGCGGCGGAGAGGGCAGTCGGCGCCGCGCTTGCTGCCGCAGACGGGCACCTTGCGGGTGCGTGGGCTGCAGCCGTGCATCCACGTCCGCCGCTGGAGCGCTCGCCGGACGCGGAGGACGCCGGCATCAAGGTCGATGTCGTCCCAGAGCAGCCCCAGCGCCTCGCCCTGCCGAAGGCCGAGGGACAGGGCCACCGACCATCGCGCGCCGTTGAAGCGTTCTCGGGCGGCCGTGAGGATGGCCCGGCACTCCTCGACGTTCAGCGGTTCGATCTCGGTCCGCTCGACGCGGGGCGGCCGCGCGAGCGCCGCAGGATTGGTGAGAATTCGCTGTCGCCGAACCGCTTCCGAGAGGCACGACCGCAGAGTGCGGTGCACGCCGTGCACGACCTGGGTGGAGCGGCCCTGGTCGAGGAGCTCGCGGTAGAGGCGCTCGAGGGTCTCGGGACGGAGGTCGGCCAACCGGGCCGAGCCGATGAACGGGATGACGTGGACCTTCATGTGGCGGCGTACCCCGAGCGGGTCTTCCAGCGCACGGCAAGCGGGAGGATCTCGTCGAGCCAGTGCTCGACCCACTCTTGGACGGTGACGGTGTCGAGCAGCCACGGCTGCTGGCCGGAGTCGCGGGCGTTCTCGAGGTCTCGAACGGCGGCGTCGAGCTCTCGCTTGGTCCGGCGGCTGATGTGCCGGCGGTCGCGCTCACCGTCCAGGCGCCGGCCCACGGTCACCCGCGCGTGCCAGCGCCCGTCGGCGCCCCGGTACCTGGTGGTCGCGCTCTCGGTCGGGGTCTCGCGCGGCCTACCCCGCATCGGCATCCCGCAGCGAGGCGACGAACCGGTCGAGCTCGACCCGCTCGACGCGCACCGAGCGTCCGAGGTGGACGGCCCGCAGGCGACGGCTGGCGATCTGCCGCTCGACGCTGCGCCGGGTCCAGCGCAGCTGGGCGGCGACCTCGTTGAGGTTGAGCAGGAGGGTGGGCTGGGTCTGCGGTGTCGTGGTCATGCCCCCCGAAGGCCGGCGACCGCCGCCTTCGGGGTCGCGCCCCACCCGACCATTCCTGCTCACGACCCCAGTGTCGCCCGGCCCGACAGCAGGCCCGTGCGGCGAGTTCTGGAGCCCATTTCGGGGCCCAACGCCCGTCGCGACGCGTTCCGCAGGCCGGACAGAGCAAGGCCCCGG
>QAXK01006565.1:0-32757 GCA_004335735.1 Chlorella sp. KRBP
GGCCTGGGGTCCATATATGTGTTTTTGGTTCGAAACCAAAATCCTGCTGCGCGGGTGTGAAATTGCAAAAAGGAGAGAAGGGGGAGCAAGGGTTTTGCGCGGCTAGCTGCAAATTGACCCGCAAAGCAGTAGGAACTGATGATGATTGCAAGCAGGCATGCGGTCCACTGCTGTTGTCATCTTTCTTCACTCTCATCCTCCTCATCGCTGTCTGCTGCTTCCCCATCTGACTCGTCAGATGCATCTGCTGCTGCCCTCGCTGCTGCAGCTGGCAACTCAAAGCGCCACAGATCCACTTCAATGTCAACGCTGTTGTGTCTGCATGCAAAAGTTGGCAGCACACATTGATTGCGTTTGTCACACTCCTAATTGTGTACTGATGATGGTGGTACTCAAGCATGGTGGGAACATGATGCCTGGAGCTGGGCGCTGCCTCCTGTGTATGTCATTGTTTCTGCATGGGAAGGGCGACCTGCCCCTCGCTGCACAGTGAGTGGAAGATGGTGTGGGAGTCACCCTTTGTGCAACTACCCTGTTTTTGATTTGCTGAAATGTGCCTCTCTTGTTGTGGCGACTATGCCCACGTGTGACTAACACTCCCACATATTGCACGCGGAGTTCAAACCTTGTGCATTTTGCTGTAGCCCTTACGAATGCACATGCTTGCACAGTGTGTGCCACTTTGGAGCAACCAGAGCACCGGCACGTGACAGTCTCGAGTTCTGGAAAACGTCTCCCCCCCCCCCATATGTTGACATGTTCTGCATACACAGCTGCAGGTGTTGCCCGCAACTCACTTGTGGAACTTCATGGTGGCAGGCAGGTTGTACCGCAGCTCTGCCAGTACTTCTGCAGACACACAGCCCAACTCCCTGCAGACAGGTGCAGCGACACCAATACACCCACACAGTCTGATGCCACACCCTCTTGGGGTTGTTTGCAGATCAAACACACACCTGAAGCGCTCCGCCTGGTCACTACAGGTCCCTGCTTGTGCAGGTCACACGACAGCAATGCAATGCCATTGCAATGCCGCATTGTGTACGGTACAGATGGTCGGGGAAAGCAGTCCGATCCGTACTTTTGTGCTGCCGAGCCTGCTGCTGCGCCAGCTATTTGCGTGTGCCAATACAACAAGCCCAGCCATTGGTACAGGCCCTGTATGCCTCACCTCATGGCAGCTTTGTGTATATGGCTGCGCGTTGATGATTTGTGCAGGGAGTAGACCTGCTGGGGCCCCAGGCTGCATGCTGCCCTGAGAAACTGCATATCTGCCCCCTTGATCTTGGTGCCAAAGGGCGGGTTCATGATGACAGTGTCTGGCTGTATATGCTGCTGCCGGTGCAACCGACTGACGTCGCACAGCACAAAGTCTATCTGCAGGGACAGCAATTGCAGCAACAGCATGTGAGGGTCCAGTGCACGCGTTGGACCAGACACGCCTTCACATGCTGGCAGTACACAGATGTACCGACACACACACTCAGATTTACCGACACACCCCGGGGGCATTTGCATAAGGTTCCCTGGGCTTGGGGTTGGGCAAGGCCCTTATACCCTGAACCCAGACTCGGGGGCGTTGGTATATATAACACCTCAGTACCCAGGACTGTAGCCTCCAGCAGCACGGACTATGACAGCCGGCTGGGATTTGCCCGACCACACAGACACAAGCACTCTCACCGGCAGTGGGTCCTCAAACTGCTCGCAGTTCTGCTGCGCAACCTCCAGGGCGTCTGCATCAATGTCAATGCCTAGCACTGCTGGACTGCCCAGCAGTGCTGCACCTATTGCCAGCATCCCCTGCATCATGACATCAGGCCAGGCGCTTGTATGCGCATGCTTGATCACAAGCATTGACGGACAAATTCCAAGGTAGGCATTCTGGGTCAAGATGGGCAGCATCTAGTCACCATACCGATGTGCGCTGTGCATGGCACCCCCATGTGGTAAATGCAGCTGCAAGCAGGTTGCCAGCCAAAATACTGCACGCTGCTGGCCCACAGTAAGGAGCACGGCAGTTCAGTACTACTGCAGAAGAGCAATGTAGCCTGTTGTATGAGGCGTGCTCCTCACCGTGCCTGTACCCAAGTCCAGGACCACCTGGCCCTCAAAGTCATTGTACATGGAGTCTATCTGCAGGGCCAACAGATGCCTGTCGGTCAGCCTAACAAAGCAACTTGACTGCTGCCAGCACCCTCAAGTCTGTGACGGACTCCAGGCTCACTGTGCCTGCTCTGCATGCACTCGTGAGGATGCAGCCAGTGACTGCCTGCCCACTTGCATATGCCAACAACAAGTGGGCAGGGTGTCGCAGCCCACCCTTGCTGCAGAGGTACTTACTGTGTACAGCATGCGTGAAGCTATGTCTGCGCCTGTCGGGTACTGCTCCAGCTGCACCTTTGGCTGTGCAAAGGGTTCTATGTCCTGGCGTTGCAGCAGTGGCAGCAGTGGCAGCAGTGGCAGCAGTGGCAGCAGGAGAAGTCGCATCTAGACATGACAGCAATCTGTGTATCGTAAAAAGCTTGAAGATGGTATAATACGCTTCGTAGACGTCTACCTGCATCAACGAGTGCAACTCCTTGAGCTTCATGGTTGCAAAGCACTGTGAGAGAACAAGACCCAGGGGTAGGGTGGGTGGGACAGCAGCAGTACAACGACAATTGCACGCGCGTCCCTGCTCGCGATGTATGTCAAGACTTTCAGTCAATTATACACTAATACAACATTGTTGCAATTGTTGCGAGCTGACAAGCATAAGCTGATGTGAAAGTCAACCTGATCTGACGATCCAAATTCCGTCGAGCTTCAGAACAACCAGGGCAGGGTTGTGCCACAAGATCGTTTCGAGCAACTCGTTGATGAAGATTTAATTTCAGTCAGACGCGCAAGGCACACGGAGCCATGATCAATTGTCACAGCCATTTCTACTTTCAGCACTTTACTGAGCAGGAATTGCCAACCCTTGCAGCAGTTGCCAGGGAGGCAGGCGTCCGAGCTATCGTGGTTGCTCCTGAAAGCTTACAAGACTGTCGTCAGGTGTGTGTGATCAGCACAACTGTTGAACAGCGTGACAGAATTGCATCCCCCCTGCCAGCCTGGCGCACGGCCTTGGTCCTGCAACACCCCTTCGCTCCGTCAGTCTACAATACAACGCATTCAACCTGCCTGCAACGCACTGGATTGTCGTACGCGTTCCTCAACAGCAAAACACAGCAGCTGCTTTGACCAGGGCCGCCCGTGAGAGTCTTACAGACATCCCCGGCTGCCATCATTGGCACGCCAGCAAGAATAGATGTATCAGCAGCAATGGAAACTTTGAGGCTATTGCTTGTTGTCCTGCAGGTGCTGCACTGGTCCACGCAGCAGCCCATAGTCCAGCCATGTGCCGGCCTGCACCCTGTGCAGCCGACCCATGGTCCAGGTCCCGAGCAGTATTACAGCGGCTGCAGGAGCGTGCAGCAGCTGTCAAAGGTCCAGCCCGTTCTGGACTTTATCCGTGCACACGCTGAGAAACTGGCAAGTGTCAACAGCTCGCAGAGCTTATCTTCAAGAGCGGTTGATCAGTCAAGCAAGCGGTAGGCTTCAACCACTGATCTCCGCCCTGTGGTACACTGTAACAGGTTGCTGTGGGGGAGGTTGGGCTGGACTTCTCGCCACATGTTTTGAGGCCAAGCAGCAGCCACTTCACCACACCGCATAGAGCATCTGCAGCCGACAGTGACACCAGTGAGGCTCCTGCGTTGTTGTCAGAAGATGACTTGAAGGAGGTGCAGCGAGGCGTCTTCCAGCAGCAGATCCAGCTGGCCAACGAGCTGGGGCTGCCCGTCAATGTGCATTCACGCTCTGCAGGACATCACGCGGTCAGTCTTGGGCCCAGCTTGCTATGCTTTGCACAAGCACACTGCAACCTCTGCACAAAAACTTCATTTCCTTGTGGCTCAGCTCCCTCACAAGTCAGCAGTGTCACAACTTGCCAAATCCAGTGGGGCTTGCTGTGTGCCACTGTGCCACATTGCAGCCCACAACACTGGGCCTGTATTAGTGAGCTGGAGTTTGTTTGGTACGCCTTCTCCCTTATACATATCTGTGTGCGGCTGGCATGCCCTGCAGATCAAGGTGCTGCTTGACAACAATGCAAAGGGTGTACTGCTGCATGCGTTTGATGGGAAGCCCTCCTACGCCCTGCAAGGAGCACAGGCGGGGTTTTACTTCTCTGTGCCGCCCCGCATCGTGAGGTCACCCCAGAAACAAAAAGTGAGAACTGACTGTGCATCAAAACATCGTGGCTGTCACAGCAGGCAGGTCGCGGTGGGTGGGCTTTTGTGACGGATGCCAGCCACCAAACGCCAGCAATTCGACATCATGCATGGCATGCCGAGCTTCGTGGGCCATCTCTTGTCCCTTTTGCATGTAGCTTCTGCTGCAGCTGGCGCGCTACATCAGGTCCCAACAGCCAGGAAATGATTGATCTCTGCCTTTCTTCAATGCTGCCATGTCCCATGCTGCAGATGGTACAGGCATTGCCCCTGGATCGCCTTGTGCTGGAGACAGACGCGCCTGCCCTTGGGCCTGACAAGGATGCCCCCAATGTGCCAGCAAACATCGTCATATCTGCTCAGGAGGTTGCGAAGATCAAGGGACTGCCACTTGATCAGGTTGTTCAAGTGACCACAGAGAATGCTTGCAAGCTGTTCACCAGGCTGAAACCGCTGAAGTGACCAGTCATGGTGCAAGCCTCGCATGCCCTGTGTGCACCCGTACTGTGGTTCAGCTCGTCGACGTGGGGACAGCGGCGACTGCAGCAGCACACTGGCGAAAACAGCCACAAGCTGTGGCCAGTCCCCTTGGTCAACGCAGAGTTTGACCTTGCATTTCCGCTCAGTCGTGAGCGATAGGCGTTCATAAACATACAAAGCCCTAACTTCTGGCTGCTGTCAACCAAGCTAGTCAAGTTTGGGACCAGCCTGTCCGAGTATCGTTGACTAACTTGTTTGAGCGGCCAAACCCTGGCAATCGACACACGCACCAGGGGACAGAAAGCTGACATTGAAGTGTTGCATTGTCTCTTGTGAGTTCCTCAGGGCGTTCTGGCGTTTTGCCTGCTGCAAGGCATACAATTGCCATGAGCTCGTTTGAAGGCCAATGACGCTGAGTCAGGGGTCGCGTTGTCATTTGTAAAGCTAATGGACGAACGGGAAGCGCTGAAAGCTGAGGTAGGGCCTCAACAGTCATACAGTCACAGATCTACGTGGCCAGTCACCCAGATTTGCTTATCGCGTTCAGACTCACTTGTGCACGGCCTTGTGGCAAGTACGAGTGTATCTGTACTGTGTGATGAGCTCAGCTGCTGGTTGGGGCCACCCCTGATGCAGGTTGAGGCTTTGCAGTTGAAGCTGCATCAGCTGCATGCCACAGATGTCAACACATTCAGGTGTGCTTGCTGTTGGAGCCAGCTATCAGCAACCTGCAGCATAACAAAGCACAGGCACGCGCACACCCTCAGGCATATACAGCACATGCAGGTGCCCTGTTCACGTTGCCTGCTCCAGGCCATTGGCCTGCAGATGCACCAGAGCACAACAAGCTACACACAGCAGTGGGCCCTGACTGTGACAACGATGCTGGCTGCAGGCGGAGCTATTCTACCATTGCACAACATGTGGAGGCTCTCAAGCTCGAAGCAACGGTGAGCACAGCAAGTCCACACCATGGTGGTGTGACAGGGAGAATGGGGGGGGGGGTATGCTTGGGACCATACCATGTCATGAGCCTGTGCAACTTCACCAGTTTGCTTCCCAGCCATGTTCAGGAGCCACAGGGCAGTACACAGCGCTGGGACACAGAACCAAGGAGTTTCTGTGTTGGCCAGTCTACGACTCAGCAGCTTCCCTCTGCAATGACACCGCCCCGTACCCCTGCTTCTCAACCCCCGCCCCCGCGCCCCAACCCAACTGCTGCCCGTGCACTGCAGCGCCTGGAGGCTTTGGTGCAGGAGGTTGAGCCAGACATATACACACCTGACTTTGTGGCAGAGGAGGTGAGGCAAGGCCTGCAGGCCATCCGGGCAACATGGCCCATCCTTGCACTGTACAAGCCAGTGAGGTCACCAGCACGCGGTTTTCAGTGACGCAACACACAGAAGCTGCCAGCCTCCAATGATCAGTCCTGACTGCTGGCACATTGGCTGTGAGCATCGGCGTCCGTGTGGCACCCCCCTTGAGCTCTGCCAGTGCATGCGCAGCTGTCAGCCAGTAGCATGCTCCAGCTGCGCAGCCGGAGCGTGCATGCATGCATATGCACATCAGGCACCAGACAGTCTAGTCACGTGCGGCCTCAACCGAGTGCAGCTCCCAAAGTACGGTACTGCACAAGTGTGCTGATGTGTGCACCTTCCTGCATGCACACTGCCTGCCCGCCCCTCACAGTTTGGGAAGGCTGCTGTGGTAGGGGGAGCTGGCTGGGTCTTGTACAAGATCGTCAAGTCCATCCCTCCACTCCCAGTGAGTGTGCCTGCAGGCTGGTCAGCTAGTCACCGTATGCACGGCCTGCTTGTATGTGAAGGGCCAGGGTAATGGCTTGGAGCCGAGGTTGGGTGCTAAGGATGTAGGCTTCTACCGTCTGGCTCATGTTCATACACTTTTACAACCTTGTTGATGCAACCATACACATGTCCCCTCCTTGATCTTGGAACAAGGTGGGGTGTGGGGGTTTCACATGCAGCTGTGAGATAAGTGCACATTGCATCAGCAGATCTGGTACCTCTGTCAAGACAACTGGCGGCCAGCATCCCGTGTCCGGGCTCTAGCAAGAGGTGGCCCCTTTCCCACACCATGCCACCTGTAGGTAGCCCTGTCCTCACACTGCTGGGCCTGTGTCCTGCACTGCCTGGACAGGCCAAGGCCAAGAGCTGGCTGGGAGGCGGGCTGTTTGTTGCCACTGCTGTCGTCATCAGTTGGCGCTTTGCCAGCAGCAGCATCGGCCGCTTTGCGTCTGCCTTCCTGCACCACAGGCGACGCAAGTGAGTGGGTAGCGGCCATGGGGCACCAGCAGCAGAGTTGCGAGCCTGCATCAGTGCTGCACTGCATACGCTGTCCACCCCAGCAGATAGATCGAAACAGGTTCACACCCTGCAACTGGGCTTGTTGCCAACTTCAACAAGCTGAGTGGATAAGCTGGCAACTGGAAAGCTTCGCGAGTTGTCTGCTCTGCAATGCTTAGCCGCAATGGAAGCCAGCCATGCAGCGGCCTCACCAGGCCCAGGCAGCTTGTTTTTGTATAGACGTGGCTTGTATTTGACACAACTTTGCCATGCTGTGTTCAGCTCCACAACAAGTGCTGGGCTGTGCCGTGCATATGCTGTGTGCGCTGCAGGAAGGCGTTTCTCAAGGAGCTTGAGGTGCTGCAGCACAGGATTGACATCCTGCAGGCCATCACAAGCAGCCTGCCCCATGCAGTCTCCCAGGCGAACCTGCTGTCAGCAGCAGCAGGGGCCCCCGCAGCAAGCAGCCCCGCAGCAGCCGGCTCTGCTGCTGCAAGCCGCAGTGGCAGCGGCGGCAATGGTGGGCGAGAGCAGTTTGTGGTTGTCGACCTGCCGCGTGTTGAGAGCGGTGGCTTCATCATGCCCTCCCCTGTACCGTCCCCACCCCCAGCTATGCTTGCAGCCACAGCGCTGCCTGCTGCATCAGGCAGCATGGGTGCTCTTGGTGGGGGTTTGGGTCCAAGTGTGGCTGTAGCAGGAGGCGCAACTGCTGCCAGCAGCAGTGGCGGCGGCGCAACTGCTGCCAGCAGCAGTGGCGGCAGGAGCAGCAGCGGCGGCACAGGTGCACAACCTGCACAGCAAGCAGCAACGGTGGGGCCGTTTGCTACTGCAGCAGTACAGCAGTCTGGAGGGGCAGCAGGTGTAAGTGCCCCTGGGGCGTTGCTGTCAGATCAACAACCTGGAGCAGCACCAGGTGGCAGTAAGTCGCAGCACAGACCTAGCGGTGCTGAGCTGTTGTCAGCAGTGCAAGAGGGTTCAGCAGCAGCAGCAGCAACAGCAGCAGGAGTATCAGCACAGCACACCCGCTCACAAGGACAGGAGGAGGAGGGACAGGAGGGGGGTGTCACACCCACGGTGGCGGGCTTCGGCAGCCATGGTGGGTTTGAGATTCCTGATTCAGTCATGAAGGCAGGTTGGGGTGGTGTCACACAGCAGCAGCAGCAGCAGCCCTGGCAGCCGTTGCCCAGCTACCCATATGTACACCCCCTCTATCAACAACAGCAGCAGCAGCAGCATATATCACGGTCGCAGCCAACAGGCGCACCCAGCCAACAGCAGCATCAAGCCGCACGGCCCACAGCTTCATCAGCCTGGAGGCAAGTGTCCCCAGGCACTTCTGGGACCCTGGGTGAGGATGATGGGGAGTTTGTTGAGCAGCCGTCTGACCCAGAGGACCAAACAAGCAGCAGCAGCAGGGCGCGTGCAGGGCAGCAGCCGCTGTCTGGTGCTTCTGGGGGTGGTGCGGGAGCAGGAGCCAGCAGCAGTGGTGAGCACACAGCAGGAGAGCAGCAGCCTAGGCCGGCCATGGGGACTGTGCAGCAGCATGGGTCGCCTGGCTCTTCTTCTGACGAGGATGCAGTGTTGCTTGAGAGGGAGTGAGGGCGTGTGTTTGTTGTTGGGGGCACATGGTGGCATGCCCTGGTGTTGATCAGTCATGACTGCATGGTACAAAACTCTGGACTGGACTGGAAAGCAGCATCCGCAGGCTGAAGGGAGTGAGTTGCACATGCATATAGAGGTTTGCACGTATGCATGGGGTCGTGGTGTGGATGCCTGCAAGTTGTGGCAGCAGCTGCCCTCAGGCAGAGGGTTTGCGACGTGAGGCGTGTTTCATTTAGCCACAAAGTTCTTGAAAGGTGTGAACAGACGAACGAGCGAATCACATTTGTACCAGGCGAATGGAGCGGTCTGTGTTGCAGGTTGTGCAAGGCTTGCATTTGTTGTCAAACCCCTGTGTTGCCAAGCAAGGCCAGGGATGCTCCAAGTCCGAACATTGGAAATGCTTCAAGGGATCTTCAGGCTCAGTAACGGCCTCGTCACAGTCCCGTACCCTTACCTGCTTTCCTGAGGTGGCAGCCACGGGACCTTCCCTGGCCTGCCACCGTGCAAGTGACGTGCATGGCAGTTGAACAGACGTAACAGTGCACTGGACGTAACAATGCGACGTTGCTAATATAAGTCAATATTGAGGCATTTCCAGCAGCCGGTTCGCTGCTTTGTGGGTACACACTCGGCCCTTTGTCTATCACCTGCCTCGGCCGGGGTGCACATCTTTCAGCTAGCGCCTCGGGCCTGTTCTTTAGCGACACTTTCCAGCTACTCCTTCATTACATATATCTTACATCATCATAATGGAGCTGAACTCAGACCTGATCATGCAGGTGCGGTGGCACCCTGTACAGTTTGTCTATCAGCAGAATAGCTTGCACTTGCATCCCCACCACCTCGTGGCAGTGTTTTATGATGTGTTGCCTCAAATTTAATGTTTTGCCCCTTCCCAGCTTCCATGCACGGACTGGTGCTGTGCATCAAGCAGCAGCTTCGTAGGCCTGCACCTTGACAGCCTGTGCACCCTGCTGCCTGCTTTTGTCTGTGTGTGCGCAGTTCGGCCTGATGCAAAAGCTCTCCACCGGGAACTCCCTCTTGGATGCTATCTTGGTGATGCTGCTTCCCCTGCTGTTCAGCAAGGTCCTCCCTTACCTACAAGAACTGTCTGCAGAGGTCCTCCAGAAGTGGCAGCGCACCAAGTTGAACAGGGTCAGGCGCGAGATCACGTTTGTTTTCAAGGCCAACAGGCACTTCGACTACTCCGACGACGTACCACCCAACCACAAGCTGCAGACAGCAATCCTGGTGCACCTCAATACACTCCCTGATTTTCAGAAGAAGCTGGCTGCTGCTGACGTGAAGCTCGTCAAAGCACCGAAGCGCAGAAGCAACAGAAATGAAGATGCCGGGGATGATGCGAGCAGCAGCAGCTCTGACTCGGACCACTATGTTTGGTATCCCGGTGAGCTTGGTTGAGCCCTGCACAGCCCCTTGGCAGCCCGAGTCACGGTGTGTTGCATTGATCAGCACACTCAGTCACTCTTGCACCTTGGCACACAATTGTTGACTGCCTTTACACTGAGTCCTTGTTGGCAACGAGCCAGGTTATTGTTGAGACACACCTGTGTGCGCGCTGTCAACAGGCCTCGGCACTGCAACCATGTCCACTGTCACCTTGCCTCATGTGTGCCTGCCTCCCACCTGTGTGCCTGTGTGTGTGCAGACATGGAGTTGGAGGATTTTGAGGTCAAGGTGGTGCCACCTTCAGAGGAGACCATCACCTTGGAGCCAGGGTTGACCTTCTGCAGGTGAGACATACCATGTGTCCACCAGCAGTGCTGACAGGCCAACCGATCATGTTGCCTGCAGGGTGTCTGTAGGGCCCCTGTGGCTGCCAACATCGTGGACAAGGATTTGAATTTGTAGCCATTACAATCATTGTAGTGGCTACGCTTGTAGTGGCTACAATCATGATGGAGGAGCAGAAACGCTGCAGGCTGCCAACTCATTGTTACCAGTTGGGATGCGGACTCCTGCCTCCTGCTTGCAACCGGTGACCTGGCACTGCTGTTTGATGCGTGCATACCTCAGCCCTGTGCCTCACTCCGACATGCGAATGCCACTGCAGGAGCCAGAAGACAGCTACAACCGGTGACGGCGCTGCAAAGAGTGACGAGACCACCGTCACCTTCACACTGGAGAGCAACGACGTGGCACAGATCGACAACTTCATCAGTGCTGCATACGAGAGCTACAGGGAGATGATCAAGGGAGACAGGGCCGACAAGGAAGAAGAGCAGAGGTGATTTAGGACTTTGCTTGCTTGTGCTGCATACGAGAGCGGCCCTAGAGCGCAGCTGCCTTGCAGTTGACCTCAGCAGTGCCAGATATCCAATCATGACTAGTCTGGTTAGTGGATATTTTGTCTCACCCAGCTTGTAGGCTGCAGCGCAGAAGCAGGCTGCCCCTGGGACAGCAGGCCAGCACAGCACGCCTGACAGGGCAGTAGACTGCAGCCACAGCCATGCACGCACACCACCTATGCTATTTGCACAGTTGTGCAGGCGCGTGGCTCTGCCGTGGCACACAGCACACGGTAAAGCCCCACCTGCGCTGAGGTGCGCCTGCACCAATGGCGGTGGTGTGGTTGATCTGTGCTCAAGCCATGTGTGTGGATGTGTGCTCATACGCGTGCAGGTTCCTGTATCTCCCTGTGCTCAGTGGTGCAGAGGGCAGCAAGGAGGGTGACTTCACCTTCAGGGCATACCCCCTGACAGATGACAAGTCCTTTGACAACTTCTTCCACCCAGAAAAGGAGGAAGTCCTGCACCTGGTGAGCTGTGCATGTCGTCACAAATTGCCAATCATGACAGTCACGGTCTTGGTCCTTCAGGGCCCTAGGGAAGGCAGCCCTGATGTGCGTGTTTCCAACCCCTGAGCCCCAACGTCACAGTGTAGGTTGACCTCACTGACTGTGGCACAGTGTTGGTGGCTGGCCCAGGGCCTCTGTGTGAGCTTTTTGCGGCTCCAATCATGGCGTGTCAGCAGCCTCGCCTCTGCAACAGACGAGTTGCATGTGTGTGTGCCTTACAGGATTGCCGTGTGTTTGTGCACCTGTGTGTTGCATCATTCCACATGCCCAGGTGGAGGCCTTCACCAACAAGACAGGCAAGTTTGCTATCAAGGGCTACCCCAACAAGCTGGGCTTCTTGCTGCATGGCCCACCAGGTGGGTGCTGCCAACAGTGACTCACTTTGACTGTGGCCACACGCCTGCCTCGACAGCACGCAGGCATGTGTGTGGCAGTTTGTGGCAGCAATTGAAGATCCCACTGGCATGCACCCCGCCCCAGTGTGTGGTTTTGTTCTCAACCCCAGTATGTCGATCCAGTCAACAAGAGTGACGCCGGTGACCCTGTCTGCCATGCCTACTTGCCAACTTCATGCTGGGTTGACGGGTGCAAGAAATTCTTCACAACAGAGGGAGGGCACAGCATTTGTAACCATGTTGTGTGCCCACTGGTGGTGCTGTGTGTTCCACAGGTACTGGCAAGACCACGTTCCTCAAGGCCCTGGCGTCTCACACCAAGCGCTCCATCATCAACATCCCCCTGTCACGCATCCACACCAACCAGCAGCTCATGAGCCTCATGATGGACCAGCAAGTCAGGGTAAGGCAGCAGCAGCAACAGCAGCAGGTGGCACTCAGTGCCTTATGCTTGCCACTAATCACGTGACAAGCGCAGCACGAACCTGCACCCACAAACAGGTTACGTGTGTCGTTCTTGCAAGCAAGCATTTACCTTTGATCCAGCCCGCTGCCTTACTGATGCACTGTGACAGTGGTGGCGTCAGTACGCCTCTCAAGTGGCAGTGACCTACCCACCCCGCAGCTCCACCGTACTACGTGACACCCTCAGGGCTTTGTGCTGCGCACCCCTATCACACAGGTTGAGGGCGATGACTACTGCAGGCCCCTGCCCCACAGCCAAGTCATCTATGTCTGTGAGGACGTCGATGCGGCATCACATGTGGTGCAGAAGAGAGGCATGCTGGACCCAGTCACTGCTGCACTGTCAAGCCTCATGGCACCTCAGACTGGGGCTGCTGGTGTTGCTGGTGTTGCTGGCGCTACTGCTGCTGCTGCTGCTGCTGCTGCTGTGCCAGCACACACCACGACATTTGCTCCCACAGCAGCAGCATCCCGCCAACACAGGGAGGAAACAGACAACGGCAAGGTGAGGAGGGACCTTATGCCAGCTGGCAAGACGTACCTGCAATACGGTATTGCTTGCCAAGCATCGCATCATCCGATGCCAAGGCCTGTCAGGCCAGACCTTAGGAGCGCCCAGGGCCTGCAGGCTGTAGACACACAGTTGCGCGAGGCATGACTGGCACTTGTCAGGCTGCAGATCATGCCATGCATGTTGAACATGTAGTACAGGCCAGGCCTATGCCGCTGTTCATTGCATCGTGTGCACACACTTCGAGCCCTGCCCTTTCTGCAGAAGCTGGGCCCCACCTCTCTCCGTCCTTCAAACACTCCTCCGTTTCCTTTCTGCAGGCCCTGCGGCTGTGTGGCCCTGTCACAGCCTGAAGCTTGTCTGACACAATGCACGGCTGCTTGTGGGACTGTGCTGCCCTGCATTGCTTTGCTGTGCAGGCCCCTGCCGCTGGCACCCTCACAGAGGCACCCGCTGGACCCAAGCCCCAGTTCCAACTTGCCCTGCCAAGTGCCCTCGCACGTGGCCGCATGGTGCCAGATGGTTCTGACGAGCTGAACTTGGCGGGCCTGCTGAATGTGCTGGACGGCGTGGTGGACACACCTGGCCGCCTGCTGGTCATGTCGACAAACCACCCAGAGGTGCTGGACCCAGCGCTGATCAGGCCTGGGCGCATCAACAGGTACGCATGAGGCTCACACTCCATGAGGAGGCCCCAGATAGCTGCTGGTTACACTTTGGTACACTACACTCGTGTTGTGTTGTGCCAGATTTGCGACCTACTGCAAAGAAAAGAAGCCAAAGTACAAGACCGTGTGTGCCACTTGTTGACTGTGTTGCATTTCCTATGCTTCCTGCTAATACATGTGCTGGTCGTGTGCCTGCCCTGCTGTGCCCCCCCCCCCTGCATGGGCCTCACCCCCTCCAGGCAGCTGTACATGGGCCACATGGCAACACGTGAGGCCCTGCAGCTCATTGAGCACTACTTTGGCACCATCACAGACCAGCAGCAGCAGGCATTTGAGGCAGCTTGGCGGGATGACTGCGTCTCCCCCGCTGCTCTTGAGGCGCTGTGTGCTGAATGCGAGGACGTCAGCAGCCTGCTCAAGGCAGTGTCTGTCCTGATTAGTCATACGCATGTTAGCGAGGATGGCGTTGTGGTTGATGACACAGGGAGGCCAGGGTCTTGCAAGGATGACGTCGCAGCTAAGGACCAGACCAGAGATGCCGGGCACCTTGGCAACAGCAATGGCAGCAGCAGCAGCAGAGGCGACAACAGCAGCAGCAGCAGCCCACCAGCTGTTTGTGATAATGCTGGCAGTAGTGGCAGTGTCAACCGTGTGGGTGGCTCTGACAACCAGCTGCAGGCCGAAGGACTCTTCAGCCCAGAGGGGTCCCTGGTGCTGACAAGCACCTTCAACAGCCCCCCAAGCAGCGGCAACAGCAGCACTACTGGCACCACCACCAGCAGCGGCAACATTGGTGACAGCAGTGAGAGCTCTGACTGCAAGGCGAACACAGCAGCCAGTGGCAAGGACGTCAGCACCGTGGTCATGCTGCAGGCTTCCAGCTGCTTTGCTGAGCTTGCCAGGGTGTTTGCCGCTGAGAATGCTTCAGTCGCACGCACCGGCAGCTGTAGCTGAGCGGCATAGAGACGCGCAGGCGTCTGCACACAGCCAAAATGGGATGCTGATGCTGGCAGTCACTGGCGCTGCACCCCCTGTTCACGCCCAACAAATGATCCCATGCCATGCCCAACCAGCGAGTTGCGGTGACAAAGTCTGCATGCAGTGGCCCCTGACCAGTTCAGGCTCCACTTACCCACCCATATTGCATGCGCATGCTTGCAGGCAAGCTCTCGCCACATGCAGTGTGCTTCAGTTAGCAGCAACACTGCCAGTGGTTGCACTTGTGCGTCAATGTGCAGCCATGCATGCAGACAACACCCACAGGCGTCACTCCTGCAGTGGAGCTGAGCAGACCCTCACATGCCTCCCAGCTTGATTGGTGGCTCAGCACGGAAAGGTGGCTCAGCACTGGTGCCATGCACTCACCATCTGTGGTGCTGTCATACGTACTGCATATGAAGATGATTTCTATTGGTGGTTCCATGCGCTGCCCGTCATTTACATGTCTGTGGCTGGCAGGCTGCGCTTTAGCATCATGCATGCAAAGTGTTGCGGCTGTCTGTTCGTCATGGTCCCACACACACCTTTGCAGTTGGGCTGGATAGCCGCTTCTGCTGCAAAAGCATCAGGGTGTGGGGGCTTCTACTGTGCGTGGGCACCATGTCAGACTGTCAGACTGCCACAGTGGCACAGTGGCATTGTAACTTACACTGTGGCACAGCACACTGGCTCACTGGCACAAAACACACACAAGCATGCGTGTTGAGCATCTGCTGTACCCAACTGGGCGGATTGTCTGGTGCTTGTTTTCCTTGACATGACGGCAGACTGAGCTACATGGCAGCACTGGCATCGAGCAAATCCCACGCATTGCTGTCGACAGTGTTTCCTGCTTTGTTTGACCTGCTTTGTTTGACCTGAGGCATATTGCAGGCTGCAGGGGCCCCTGCGTACTTGTAGTGGCTGCAGCTTTGTCTGCACCTCAACATAGTTGTGGAAGGTCGTCCAGTAGCCAGCAAAGCATTCTGTTGTAAGAGTGGCCTTGTCAGCGTGCATGCAACGTGGCGCACTCCGATTTTTGCAACATGGACAAGGCAGCCTGTGTTGCGCCACACCACTACTGCAGGCACTGTTCAGAGCTTGGCATCCTCCACTCTGCATGCACACGTGCACATCATGATGTACTTGATGCCGTTACATGAGCGTGTGCCATTGCGGGCATGCAGCAGGTTGATGCGTTCTGGGTGACATGTTACACCAAATTAGTGCATTTACTGCTGCACAGCACAGCCGTCGGGCCTGTTTTCCAACCCAGAGCGCGGGTGTGCACAACGCTGGCTTGATCACGAAGGTGGCTTTCCACCAGTCGGTGTGAGTCAAGCTATGATGGGCAGGCCACAGGCATACGTACATGCAAACACCTGAGGTATCCTGCAGAAGGACACCTCAAGCAATCAGCGTCCATTAGTCCAGGGCCCTCGGATGTAAAACGGGAGACACATGGTGCCATGTGGTGCATGGCGGAGGCACAGGAAAGGTTTGCAGCACCAATGATTGGACTGAAGACAACCGCCAGCACAGACAACTGCCACCAATGCCTTACATCAGCAAACCGCCGCTTGATGAGTTGGGACAAAGCCCAACTTCGCATGGCTGAATCCAACTCATGTCCATCCAACTCATATCCCACAGCAAAACACAGACACCCATGTGACTTTACCTACACCCTGCCTACCAAGCACAGGGGTCCTGCAATTCAATAGCAGCACACTGCCTGCTATAAGCAACCCGCCACGAAAGGCTGAACGCAGTGCTTACGAGAAGAAAACGTGCCACATACAGCTGATGGGAAGGACAGCATGCAACTATGGGACAGTGCCTGATCCTGATCCTCGCAGCATGCTCTACCGACATGGCCATGGGGATAGCCCTTAATGCTCAGCACAAGTCAAGCACAGCTGAGCTTGATCACACCAACAACAGTCTGCACAGCCAGCTAGGACAGACCCTGGTTTCCATGTTCAGGTCCACAAGGAGGTGGCTCATGACTGCTGCAGTTGTAGCTGCATCTTGGCTGCTGCCAGCGCAGACAGAGCCTCCCGCCAGCCGACTTGTGCACAGCCCTGCAGCATTGCCCGGTTCTTCTGCACAACATGATCCAGGACGAGCTCAGAGGCCTCTGTGAAGTGCTGCATGTCCAGGGCTGGTGCTTGGCGCATGGTGGCTGCTGCAGAGCTGATGAGTGTGCCGAGGAGGATTGCGAAGAGCGCCCCACCCCCAAACATCTCATTCGCAGACCACTCCAGTCGTGCATCCACGGCCCTGCGATCAGCAGCAGCAGCAGCACACGCGGGTGCAAGTGTCAAGCCAGCGGCTTCACCCAGCTTCTGCAGCATCAGGCGGTGGGCAGGGTCATGCGCTGGTGAGAGTGTCGACGGTTGGATGGCGATGAAAGCAGCCTGGGAGCCAAGCCCCTTCAAGGTGGGCAACCCAGCATATGCAGGTACTGACGGACCGATACCAGTCACATACGTGCATGCCAGCACGGGCCAGCACTGCCGCAGGTGTGTGACTCACTGGATGATCTGCACCGGGTGTGGCTGCCTGAAGCCTGAGAAGTCCCGCCCTGCGTCTCCCAGGTAGTTGTACATGCCCTGCAGCTCCAGGTTGTATGGCATCTGGGCCAGCTTGCCGTCACTCTCAGGGTCAACCACCCTGTGTGCCACACACATGCACACACACACCCACACAGCAACATACTCAGATGCAGGGCATACAAACAGGAGTGTGCCAGCTTGCCGTCACTCTCAGGTTCAACCACCCTGTGTGCCACAGACATGCACACACATGTCAACACCCACACAGCAACAGACACAAGCACAGGGCGCTACCACAGGAGTGTGCCACTGGCATGTGCCTGCTGAGTTTGGCATGCGTGGGTGGGCGTGGTACACTGCACACAACTGTGTTGGGCTATCACTGACAGTGACTGCGCACATCTGTGCACTACCTATCACTGATGGCGCTGCATATTCACCTCGGCCCAAACGACAGAGCTGCAGGAAATGTTCCAGGACACACAGAGCATGGTGCGTAGCCCACAGGTCAGAGTGTGTGTGCAACACGCATGTGCGGCCCTCACACGAGTGCCTCCGACACACCTGGAGCGGATGCCGGAGACAACCATCATAGACAGCAGGCGCACACGATGCACAGCGGGCAGGGTCAGCAGAAGCCTCTGCAGGTTGCTGCGCTGGTCCAGCTGTGGCAGGGTGTGCATGGCATGGCCGCGCCCACACGGGTGGATGGCATACATGATTACAGCATCCAGCTCAAACCTGCAGCACAGAGGGACCCAACACAACAGATGGTCAGGTGGCGGACCTCCATACAAGCCCAGCGCCTTGAGTGCCACAGGATGCCCACTGCCTGCCAGCCTGCCAGCAGGCACAGCACTGCACTGCCCAGCAACAGTGGGCTGAAGGGTGAACAGGAGATGAACACACAACTCACCACATCCAAGAATGGACAGAAACCAATTACTACTACCCCTCTCTCTTGCCACACACCTGTCGTTTGGCTGGCCTGCCCCACCCTGCAGGCGCTGCATGTGGTGGCGGCCCTCACCCCCTCTGCCGTACACCCCAGCCTCCTCGCAGCTGCTGTACAGCTGCAGGAGCAGCAGCAGCAGCATGCGCCCTGCTTGGATGAGCGCCTGTGCTGTCACGAGGGCTGCTGAGCCTGGGCCTGCTGCTGCTGTCTCTGCAGCCGCTGCACCAGCTGGTGCGTTTGCATCTGCCATCTCAACATCCCCACCTGGCTGGCTGCCAGCTGTCGCTGCTGCTGCAGCTGCTGTTTTGTCTGTGTCACGAGCCTTGCGGACAGCAGAGCCAGCCGCATCGTCACCAGAGATGGCTGTCAGCAGCAGCAGGTCCCTTACTAGCTGGTGCTTGCCCTTGTGGCTGCCTGGAATGTAGCGCCAGCTGTCGCCGCCCACTGAGTCATCCTGCAAGGCAATGACAGCAGCCGTTCTGTGCGTCAATACAGTCTCTTTCTGTGCAACACTGTCCCTACCATCGGCCCAGGGGTCAGTCACAACCGATATCCACATGGCTCCTGGGACACATGATCCCACAGCAGTTGCATGTGGGAGCCCCCGGGAAACCCATTCTCAGGCATACACGCAGCAAGAAACCCCCTGTTGATGCACCTGTATCCACCCCCCCCCCCAGTACTGAACTGTGCTTGCTATGCTGCCGTGCATCAAGCCCTCAGCCCACCTGCATGACCCTGTACAGCAAGCTGTGCTGCAGCACTGTCTGGGCCCTGCTGACGGCCTTGTCCTTGTGAGCCTCATTGTCCAGGGACTGACTCAGCTGCATGTAGCGCTCAAATGCTGACTGCCTGACCAGCAGATCTGCCTGTAGCAGCTGCACAACATACAGCAGCAGCAGGGCTTGGCCCTGTGACGCTGCTGCAGTGGTCTTGGCGCTGCTGCTGCTGCCCAGCCGGCTGCCAGTCACAAGGTGCAGTGCGTTTTGCAGCAGCTGCTGGAGCAAGGGGAAGGGGCTGGCGGCGTCGGGCAGCAGCCGCTTGCTTGAGTGGTTGAACATGATCCAGCAGAGGTCGTTGTTGGCTGCACACTGCAGCACAGGGGCCTGGTCGGGTGTGCTTGACACAACCAGTTTCACAGGGGGGTGCTGTGCCAGGTTTTGCAGCAGCAGGCTGTACGCCTCTGCTGCCAGCATGGGGTCTGTATGCAGGTCTGCATCAGCCACAAAGTGCAGCAGTGCCTCCTGCTGCTGCAGCTGCAGCACCAACCCGCTGCCAGGCCACAAGGCAAAGTGCTCGGTGCAGAAGGCAGCATTGCTCTGCCACTTAGCAACTTCAGTGTTCTGGTCTGCGGATCCTGCTTTGTCGCCCTGGGAGGCTTCTGCTGCTGCTCTGATTTGGGCCAGCTGTTTTGCGATAGCGTCGCGCTTGCTGATGTAGAGTTCGAACTTTGCTGACGTCTCCTGCTGGTATTCCTCTGGGACTGTCTGCATGTGCATGGCCACCTCAAGGGGCTGCCATGTAGCTGCCTGCACGGTGGCTTGCCGTGCAAGTGCTGCCTCAACCTGCATATGCAACCATATGAGAGTTCAAGCGTGCAGTTCTGTATTTCAGCGCGGACGTACATCTGTCAAGCGCCCACCCATATGGCATGCATGCTGGCCAGCAGGATGCCAGCAGCACCTTTCCACTCACCCCACCAGGCTTGCCCTTCTTGCTCATTCTGCAGTAACGCTGTATACTTTTGTCGTCTTCAGCCAGGGGTGATAGAGTCACGAGCCAGGAACCACCACGAACAGAAGGAGTTGATGATCACTGATCACAGATTCAAATGGCGAGTGCGCGCCAAGTGTCCAACATTCAATGTAAATAGTGACCTTGGGATTTGTGGTTTTCCCCTCATGAGTAACGCTGCCCTCGACAAGCCTGCGTTGAGTGCTGTGGAATTTAAAAGGGCGCTTGGTCAGCTAAGCTTCGCTTGAAAACTGCAGCAGGTGTATCCGTGCAGGCACAGATGCGTGATAAAGATGGCACTTCCATGAAGCCATGATTTTGCAAGGCCAGGATAGTTCTGAACTGCCGGTGGATGGTCCCAGTTGTGTGCACAGGATCCAGCAACACCTTGCTTGACTGATACAATCAACATGATGGCCTGGCCCTGATCAAGTCAATTCAGCATGTCGTCTGCAAAACCAAAGTCAGCCAAACCCGGGAACAGGCCACCTGTGCTGGTGGAGGACCCGGCTGCCCTGGTGGGTGCCCGTTGGGCTGGTGCACATGCCTGCTCCGTATACTTGCAGATCACCATGCCTATTTGCTGCGTACCCATCATAAGGATATTCGTCTGTGTGTGGGTCTGTTACGTACGTTCTCTGCCTCTGCAGCTTCCCCTTGATGTGCAGCAAATGACCAAGGCGCCCTTCCAGGTCACCTGGCAGCCTGCTGTGTATGCTGTCCATGCATCAGAGGGCATAAACCTCAGCACCATCAAGGATGCATTCAAGCAGCTGCACGTGGTGTCACACATCGCCCTCAGTGACCTTGCAGCACGGCTGGATCCAGCAGATCCACTGTGTGCTGAGCATGCGAGTGCTGCTGCAGAAGGCCAGCAACATGCAGCCGCTGCAGAAGGAGGAAGGTATGGCGTGACTGCACTCTGGGAACACCTAAGTTTCAAGTGAAAGCTGGTAAGCTTGGCCAGACTGTAAGCGAAAACACGTCTGATTGTTGCATGTGCCGCATGCGCCAGCCACAAATTAAAGCTGACAGCAGTCCGCTTGCCCTTGCTGCACTGCAGCCTGCCTGTCAGTGCTGCTGCCAAGCTACTGCAGCGACACTTTGCCAAGGAGGAGGTCCTTGCATGGAAGTTCGAGGTGGTCAGGCGCAGGGACCAACTGGCAAAGGCTGAGGCAGAAGCACAGGTAAGCCTGGCTTTGGACGGACTTCAATCATGGCCAAGCTCATCTGCAGCACAGCCACGGAAAGATGATGCCCTTTAAGTTTGTGCAGGTTTGTGCGCAAGAGGCATGCAGCAAGTGATGTGCACTCCACCTGCCAAAGCCATCAAGAGCCTGCTCGATAAGGCATAGACGCCCAACCTATACACCCAACTGGGCTTGCCCTGCAGGCTGCACAAGAGGCATTGGCTGATGCTGAGGCAGCAAAAGAGGCAGCGAGTGGCCGACTTCAGGCTGTCAAGGCACGGTTGCCTCAGCCTGCACCCCCACTTGTAATCCCACCAACACAGCAGGAGGCAGCCAGCACAGATGATGCAGCCGCAGGGGCAACTGCAGAGGACGACCGGGACTCTGATCAGCAGGGTGCTCTATTGAGTGCTGGGGGCTCAGCTGTGCCACCACTCAACCTGCAGCAGCTGCAGGTGCAGGAGGTGACCCTGACACCAGAGCAGCGCAGGTCTCTCAATGAAGCAACAGCTGGCCTGGAAGCTGCTGATGCCCAGCACAAGCTTGCACAGGAAGCTGCCACAACAGCAGGTGTGTGATGGGCTCCTCAGCCAGTTGGTGCCCACACCAGCAAAGACTAAATCTTAGGGCCGAATCATACTATGACAAAATGTCATTGTACCACAAACCAGATGGTCCCTGCCACTCTGTGTTACAACACAAGCCTTGAGCTGCATGTTGTTGCTGACCTGCGCACAGGCGCTGGATTGGCTACTGCGGAAAGCGGCCTCAGCAGCCCCTTCTTGCATTATGAGCCCTACTGGTGTGAGGGCCTGCCTACTACAGCAGCAGGACTGTCAGCAGTCGTTTCTGCGGGTGTACCACTGCGGGCTGTTGTGTGGATGCACCCCTCAAGCAGTTTAGCCGCAGCTGAAGCCAGCGCAACAAGGGGTGCGTCCGCAGCTGGCGGCAGCACTCGGCCCGCATCAGCAGCCAGCATGCGGCTCAGCACAGGGGGTGGTGCACCAGCTGCCGTTGTGTACAGCTTGCCATCGGAGTTGCAGCAGCTGCAGTGTGTGATCCTGGCAGCATCTTGGGATGCCCAGCTGTCGAGCCTGCTGGTGCTGGAGCTGCCTGTCGATGAGGCTGCCTCGCCATTCACATGTGCACCTGCAGGCGGCAGCATCGCAGACCCAGCGTGGGCAGCAGCATCCAGTGCTGCTGCAGCAGCCAAAGCAGCAGCAGCAGCCCTTGCAGCAGGGGCCCCAGCGGCCGATGCAAAGCAGGGCCCAGCTACAGGGGCCAAGCCAGGCTCTGCTGAACCTGGCATCAGGGCAGCTAGGCCGGGGTCCTCTGTCACGGGTGGCACTGCAGCAGCATCGGCCACTGCCGCCGCTGCTGCTGCGCTGCCAGAGGAGGTCCTGGGCTGCAAGGAGCTGGCCCGGGCCCTGCTCACAGTGACAGATCAGGCTAAGCGCTTTGATTGCTGGCGCCAGTCTGGGGTGCAAGTGTACCGCATGCCCCCGGCAGCAGCACCAGGCATGGGGTACTACCAGCACCTCCTGGACTCTGTGTCGCCAGAGAGACACAGCGTACCCCTGGTGCTTCATGCAATGCTTGAGCAGGCAAGTCCTGTGCTGTCGCCTGTGACGCGCCACTGCCAGCTTGCACTTTTACTGAAGAGCAGCTCTTTGAAGTACCTTCTCTTCAATGTCCACTATGTTGTCTGGCTAGCTCAGCATTACACAGTGCCTGTGGCGCATGCTGCGTGTGCACATGGCAGGAATGCCTCTTGCACGGCCTCACAAGCAATGCTGCTGCTCCCACAGGTGCGCCAGAACTGCATGCTGGACAGCACGCCTGAGGCGCTGGCAGATGCTGAGCAGGCCATCCTGGCAGCGCAGGTCGACAGCGCCATCAGCAGCGCATTCAGCAGCCTGGTAAACGAGCACACAGGCCTTGTGCAGGAGCAGATGCAAGGCTCTGACGGCCTGACACTGCTAAGCCATGTGAGTTGCAAAACAGCAGATGTGCTAAGCAGCACGGCGGGTGGCAGGACTCTGCTGCACACCACAGCTGCTGAAGCACAACACATGTATGCACATGCACTGCGTGATCCCAGCTCTGCAGGTGCTGAACCAAGCAGCAAAGCAGGTGTGTATCCACAAATCACAACAGGGTCACCCGATGGATGAATGTGAATAATACGATGTGTACTGAGCAGGGTATCAACTCAACGTGCACAACTATATTTTGCAGGGGGACTACCTCGCAAAAGCCGCATGCGGGCTGTCAACAGGGTATGTGCATGGACAACAACAATTGGAGACTGCAGGGCAGCCAGCAGCAGCAGCAGCTGGCACACACGATGGCATGCAGCAGGCAGAGGGGCCAGATTGGGGGTTTGCTGCACGTGGGCTGTCCAGCACAGATGTTGACTCTGTAGAGCAGCACATGCTGCAGTTGTTGCAGCTGCCAGGGGTGTCAGCGCTGCCAGGTGTTGACACAGGGACTGACACAGAGGCAGCTCTGGAGCGGCAGCTGCAGCAGGCAGAGCTCGAGGTATGTGCATACTACCAAGTTGGGATAGTGGTTTGCATTTTTTGTGCAGGAAAGTGTGTTGCATCAGCACAGCAGCACTGCACCAGCAGGCGGCTGACCCTTGCCATGCCCATCAGTTATACAACGCTCTGCAGCTGCCACTTCATGCCTGTTACAGCCTGCTTCATGACATGTGTGACACTGTCATGATGCATGCATGCATGCACCAAACTGTTGTGCCTGTTGTGGTGCTACACCGTGTGCCCCCCCTGCGTGCAGAGTGTGTGCCAGGATGTGTCCTACAGGACCGTCCAGCGGTCGCAGCTCCTGGCCGCAGCTGCAGAGATGCTGCCACCAGAAGTGCAAGCGGCTCATGCAGCAGACATCCAGGGCAGGCACCACCAGGAGCTCCTGCAGCCGCATGTCCTCAGGCAGGTCCTGCTGCACTGCAGCATGGAGCTGCCAGATGGAGCCGGCATGCCCTACCACCCAACTGGTGATCACCTGGTGACCATGTATGCTGGGCCACAGCTGTACAGGGCGTACAGCAGCAGCATGCCACATGCTATGACGTTCAGTCAATACTGGCGGAAGCTGCTGCAAGGCCGCTGCACAGCACCTGAGCTGCAGTCACAGGTACGCATGTTCTGCTACCCAGGGTGACCACTTGGCTGTTCACGTTGTGGACTGCCAATGCAATACCAGTTGTTGGCTAGGTTGCCAAGTCTGCGCACGTAGCTTTGGTGCATCATGCTGGGCCAAATGCAGCCGCACTGCCTCAGGTATGTGCGGGCCCAGGTTTCCGCCTTTCCGCAGCGCAGCTAAGGCCAATATCGACTGCACCACACCATGGGGACCTCTCCAGTACTGTGCCAAGAAGCAGCATGTTTGTCGTCCTGGCTGCAGGTATATGAGATGGGTGAGGCTGCTGCGCACCAGCAATGGCAGCAGCGGCTGCTGTACACAGACACTGGCAGCATTGCAAGGACAGGGACAGACACCTTGCTGGCAGTCAACCAGGTGTGCAACGTGCACCAGCTACAGTCAGGGCTCAACCATTGGCGTCATCACTGGTTGCTAAGACGGATGACACATGTCCCACACATCAGCATGTCCTGTGCAGGACACCGTACACCCTAGGCACCGATGCACATGCACAGCATGTATCGCTCAGCAGGACCTGCTGTGTGTGTGCCCAGCATATGTTTGCTTGTTTAATATGAATCTGGGGAGAGGTGAAACTGCTCAGAAATGACAGGCACCTCTCTGACACTGCCCGCCTCTGCCACACACACTGTGCATTGCAGGGGCCCACATTGGTGCGACTGCTGCAGCCTGATCAGGCAGACCAGCCGTTCCAGGTTGTGGCAACCCTTGACCAGGGAAGCGTGGTGGCTACCAGCATCATGGCTGCTGCGCCTGCAAGCTTCCCAGACACACCATCCTTCTCAGAGTCACCCTCAATGAAAGAGGGGCCACGAGCAAGTGACACTGGCAGCATAGGGGCGCTCGCTGCAGTGCCACCGAGTCCCAGCAGCAGCAGCAGCAGCAGCAACAGCAGTAGCACAGGCAAGAAGCGCCCAGGCAGCGGGACCAAGGCGGGACATGGGTCAGCGCAGCCCGCACTAAGCCCTGTGCCAGATTTCTGTGCACCCAAGGCCAGCGAGAATGCTGCTGCAGCAGCAGGTGCAGGCGCAGGCCTTGGAGTCCTGTTCACAGGACGCAGTGTGCCGCAGTGGGGTGCGCTGTGTGTCAGCACGCCCCAGGGCCTACGCGTGCAGCTCAGCACGAAGGGGTGCCTGCTGATGGAGCCCGTGGGCGCACCTAATGCTCAGGTAAGCACACTGCTGCAGCAGTGTTGTTGCGGCCAAGGTCCGCTGCAGGCAGCCCCACCGGGCCCCATTGCAATGCTCTGCTTAGGCATTCACTCAAACATCCATTCATCCGGGCACATTGGTTTGGTCAACTCGGGACGCGGGACGTAAATCAAATATAGGCGCTTGCTCACTGCCCAGGCAGCATGGTGTGAGGTCACCGCGGTCTTGACACGTGCACACTGGCCTGCTTCAATCACTGGGGCATCACGAGTATCTGCAACTGCGGGCTGTGCTGCAGGTTATGCAGGCTACTGGAGTTGATGTGCTGGGTGCACCGCTTGCTGCCGGCAAGCTGCAGGCAGCTGTGGCTGCCAGTGCGTCGCAGTGGCATGCAGTGCTTCCAGACGGAACCCTGATCAAGGCCTCACCGGATGCCGAAAGTGCAGCAGGTGCAGCAGGTGCAGCAGCAGCAGCAGCAACACACTCAGCCGCAGGCCCTACTGGGCAGCGTGTGACAGCAGGAGGAGCTACCACTGTTCTGCACACCGACGGCAGCATCAGTCAGCACCACGCATTGGAGCTGCCGCTGGCTGGTGTGGACGGGGAGCTGAGGCAGGAGGTGGCTGGGTGGCTGCGCACATGCCCGGATGGAGAGCAGACCTGGGTGGTGGACAGCGTTGCGCTGCAAGACCTCAGGGCCAGCCTGGCCAAGGCAGCAGAGGAGGCGGCTATGGCAGCTGCAGCGGTGGCGGCGGAGGCAGCGGCAGCCGCTGCTGCTGCTGAGACCACGGGCAAGAAGGGAAGCAAGGGGGAGAAGAAGGGGCTAGGGAAGACCGTCAGCTCCAAGCAGGCAGCTAAACAGCAGCAGCAGCAGCAGCAAGACCAAGCTGGGCCTGCAGCAGAGACTGCTGCTGGCGGCAGGGGCAGCAGCAGTAGTGCCCTGACAGACAGCGTGCATGCCCAAGCTGCAGCAGCGGCAGCGGCAGCGTTGCATGAGCTGGAGCATCAGCCTCCGCAGTGCATGGGCAGCATCAGGACTGTGCAGCTCACTGATGCTGACACCCAGGCTGTGGTGACGACCAGGGAAGACCACCTGCTCATTGTTGACTACCCTGGTGGGAGCCGTCTGCTGCAGGTGTGGCGGTGCAGTGTGCAGGCAGGCTGGTGCTTTGTTGCCATCAGTCATCAGCCATGCCCCGCTCTCTTGTCATACATGCAGTGTATTGAGTAGTGACGCTTTGACTGATACAAGCAATGCACAGTAGTTTGTGCCCAGACAGACTGCCCACACAGCTCAATGGCATCCAATGGCAGCTCAGCCAAGACAGCAAGGATGTAAACAAGTGCACTTGCTGCTTGCCAAGTCAGTGACTGTGTGTAGATATAACAATGGCCTCCACCATGCAGACCATGTTGCACAAGTGACGCGACTCAGATTTCTTCAGGAATCGTGTCGTGGTGCCTGCAGGATGCTGAGGGTTGCCGGCTGAGTCATGTGCAGGGCACGTGGCTGTTTGAGGCTGCAGGCCTGCCAGCTGTGAAGGGGGATGAGCTGGGAGTCGAGCTACAACCCTGCCCAGGTGGGACCATCAGGTTGATCACCGGAAGTGCCTCTGTTTTTGAGACATGCAGCTTCAAACAGCAAGCATCATGCAGCCGCAACAGGAAAAGAGTCTGCATGCGCATGCGTGCGCAGTACTGTGGCTCCTGCGTCGTAATTTGAGCAACACTGTGTCACAGCTGTGGCAGCATGGCCAGCAGGTGCGGTTGAGGTTGCATTGCAGCCAGCCATCTACCCAACTGCCTACCATACCCAATTGTCAGTGACGGCATGGTGACCTGGTGTGTGCCGCCTCGCTGTGTGCGCAGGCGTGCGCCTGAGCTGGGATGCTGCGAGCAGCTGCGTCACTCTGCTGCACACGTCCACAGGCGCTGTCATCAGCCTGTCACCCACAGGGCACTTGGTGTACAGCCCTGCAGGGCAACCCTTGGAGACCTTCTTGGATGGATGCCATGAACTTGTCCAGCACGACCAGGCGCAAACCATGCAGCAGGAGCTCGGGGGTGGAGAGCTGGTGCAGCATCACGGCAAAGACACCATTGAGCAGCAGCAGCAGCTGGAGCCTGCTGACGCCCAGGCCTGTGTTGAGGAGCAGCAGATAGAGACCTCCAGCCAGCAGCTGACACTCCCCGGTCTCTGCAGTGAGCTGGACTGTCAGGGCCTGCTGGGTTTTGACCTCATGACTGGAGAGGCGGCTCTATACGAGGCTGACACCTGCAGGATCCACGTTGGCCCAGGTAAGCGCTCACGATCTGTTGGCAAGGGCACTCTGGACATAGTGTGACAACAGACACAGATAGCAGGCTCCACCTTGCAGGCTCCACATTGCAGGCGTCACAGCCTAAAACATTCCCATGGGCTTTGCAAGCTTCTGGCCAGAAGCTTTGCAAGAGTGCAGGTTGCCTTAGCATCATGCCTGAGGGTACTGCCATGTTGGCTTCTTGTTGGCCCTGCAGGAGGCTGCATCCAAGTTTGGAACAACGGCCAAGCTGATGTTGAAGCAGAGGCAGACGCCATAGGTGGGAGCAGTGCAGAGTTTGCTGCAGCAGGGCCCGAAGGTGTAGCCGAGCCTGCACCAGCGCAAGCCACTTTTGCTGCTGCAGCCAACAGCGCTGAGGATGAAGAGGGGCTGACGGACGAGGAGATTGCCACCAGAAGGGCAGCAGCTGCAGCAGCAGCACAAGCAGCCGCCGATGCCGCAGCAGCAGAGCAGGCTGCAGCAGAGGCAGCTGCGGCAGCAGCGAGAGCCAAGCCGAAGCCCATAGCTTCTGCCATCAAGCCGCGTCTGTTCGTCATACAATCACACACAGGCTCTGGCTACGAGGTGCTGGCGGCAGGTGTGGTAGAGCAGCACGCAGCCTGGGTCAATGCCCAGCCTGGCCACCAGCACCTGCAGCAGGAGGTGCTTGGCGCAGATGAGCCAGGCACGACCTGCCACACCTTCCTGGAGAGCCACGCCCTCAAGCCTTCTGCCCTGCAGCCCCTGCAGGTGGCCGCACCCACGCTGGCCCTGCCAGTGCATGTGGACCCCGAGCAGAGCCTCGTGAGCCTCAGGAGGGCCGGGACAGTGGCCCCAGCAGAGTGGCAGTCAGGCCAGGGCCTGAAGCTGCCACGCATTGCTGCCCTCAACCCCAGGCACATGGTGCAAGCCGCTGGCAGTTGGACCCTGGGCGATGCTGGTTTTGTCACTGCACTACAAACCGGTGACAGCCACACTGGACATGCTGTGCAGGAGCCCAGTGGTTACCAGGGCACAGCAGCAACCAGGATACCCAGCAGCAGCCCTGGGGTGTCAGCCGGCTGTGGCGCTGGCGCATCAGCAGCGGATGGGTTCGCTGGTTGCAGCGGGCAGGTGGTTGTGGTGCGGGAGGTGCTGGAGATGCCTGTGCTGGGTCCTGAGACGCAGGACAAGGTGGCAGCAGCAGTGGAGGCGTGGAGGACACACATGTGAGGGGCTGCGTAGCTTGACACTCTGAGAGGCATGCCACAACACCTGATCACCGAATTTCCTGGGCCACTCCGGCCCAGGGGCATCGCGCAGTCGTACAGTGGTGACCACCATGGTTTGCATGACTACGGTGGGATGGTCAAGCTGCACGAAGCCAACACCTGTAATTTGACATGTGGTGTGCAGGGCTGAGCAGCAGCTGATGCTGGAGCTGCGGTCGCCTTCCTCTGCACCCTGCAGTCAGCAGCAGCAGGCAGATGCAGACAGTGTCAGCGCACTCTTGGAGGCCTCTGGCTTTGCTGCTGTGCCGCCAGACGGGCTTGCAGCACCCAGCACTGCTGCAGACGCTGCAGCAGGTGCTCCTACCGCAGAGGAGGCAGAGCACACCAGCACCAAGTCCAGGGACAGATCTGCCGCCAGCTCAGCCCTGCAAGGTGCTGCAACTGCAGGCAGCGTTGGCCAAGGCAGGCTCCAAGAAGTGAAGGGCATGCTGCTTGAGCAGCAGCAGCTGGCATCTGCTGCAGAAGCCAAGGCAAAGGCAGATGCAGCAGCAAGGGCAGCAGCAGAAGCAGCAGCAAAGAAGAAGCCCTATAAGTATGTCCCATGTAGCTGGGCACTGCAACAGCCGTGGTTTCTAATTCCGCATCGTCATTCAGTAGAGATTACCACTGCCATGCTGCAACGTACCCTAGATCTGTTTGACTGCTGTGCTGTGCATCCATGCATACATTGACTCCTGTTATGCAACACAGATGCCAGCATCATAACCACAAGCAGCTTTGTGCCGCACATTTGAGCCCAGATCTGCGAAAGTATGCCATGCAATGATGTGATGCTCTTCAGGCCATGGGTCAAGCAGCCTGGCCCTTATGACCACACACCCAAGAGGCCGGAGCCCGGCCAGACCCTCAAGTACTTCAACACCCAGGACGGACTGCAAACACTGTCCCAGGACCCACTGCTGGCCTCAGGGACACACATCACCAAGGCAGGCCTGCCGCCACCCAAGCCTGTGCAGCCGGCATCCGCAGGTGGGCCAGGCTGTGTGTTGTGTTTGCAATATCGCATTGTGCAACATCGCATTGTGCAACATCGCATTGTGCAACACGCATTGTGCAATATCGCATTGATGCCGATACTACTAGCAGCGGCTGCTACCTATGCATTCACCAGGATCCTGTGATTCGTTCTGCCTGTATCAGCACTCGAAACATTCACAGCCCGCATCCGCCAGATGGAGATTGATGACGCACCTGAGCACAACCCCACTGTTATGTTGTCGCCCTGCAGGCATACAGCAGGTGCCTGGCGTGTACCTTGCCAGCTCCACAGCCCTGTGCGGCCAAGACTGTCAGGCTGGGGCTGCAGGCAGGGGCGACTCAGCAGGGCTGGCAGCAGCAGCAGCAGCAGCAGCAGCAGCAGCAGCAGCAGGAGAGCCCATGGGACAGGCCAGCCAGCCGGCCCACAGCACTAGCCCAAGCGGCAGCGGCAGGCCAGGCGGGGGCAGCATCTCCCCTCAGCGTGCACCCCTGATGCATGCTGGCCGGCCCACACGGCTTGGCAGTCCTGTGGCACAGTCTCTTGTGCAGCAGCAGCAGCAGGAGGAGGTGTCAGAGGGCATCAGTGACCAGCTGGGCATCATCATCAGCAGCAGTGGTGGCAAGGGCCATGTGTTGGATGTGTATGGGCAGCCCAGGGTGTTGTCGCCCTCACTACCTGCTACATACTCAAAGGTACTACCGCGCGGCCCCACCACAGCACACCAACTCTTGACCACAACATGTGCTTAGAGCATTTTGCTTTCGTTGTCGGCCTGCAGTGCAGGCCAAAGCATGCATGTTGGGCAGGGTGTGAGCTGTACATAACCCGTGAGTGCACCCCCTGTGCAGGCACATGCGGCTGGCTGCCTGAATGCGGGGTACCTGGCTCGAGAGGGTGCTGCTCTGAGGACGGTCAAGACCAGCAGCACCAACCTGGTGCGGGAAAGTGGCAAAGACGGTGAGCTTCCCACTTGGAGAATTGGGCAGGGTATGTTGTTTTGATACATGCATGGCGGGCGTGCTGTATTGCTTGTGCATATGCCCACATGTGTTGTACAGCACTACCATGTGTGATTCTGCAAGCGCGTGCCAGGTTTTTGAGTGCATGCCGGTCCAAACCTGTGCTGCCTGCAGGCAAGCAGATTGTGTTGCGCCCTGGCTACCTTCACTTTGGGAGCATCCCCCAGGGGGCAGTGGTGCACCGCACAGCCAAGCTGCTGAACGGGTCAGCTGATGTGGTCAGGTTCACGATTGTGCGACCAGAGCTGCCCCTCAGGTGTGTTCAGGGCCCTTGTTGCAAGGATTGAGCATATTCACATTGAAGCATGATGCTGGAACTTCAAGGAAACTGCTGCATTGTTGTCGCCCCCTGGCAAAATCTGCAAAATGCCCCATGACAGGGTGCAGCTCTGAAGCAACTGTGGTATCAACATGCATGTGCGTGTGGCTCACATGCTGCAGCTTGTACGTGCAATCGCAGGGTTCTGCACAAGCCAGCACCATTGCCTCCTGGCATGGAAGCAACCTTCACTGTGGAACTGGTGGCTGAAAGCCCTGGCGACTTTGTTGGGGAGGTGGTGGTCAAGACAGAGCTCAACATCTTCAGACTGAGTGTGTCTGCGAAGGTGCTGCCAGCTGCCAATGCAGAAGCTGTGTCTGTTGTTCCTGTTCCAGCAGCTCTGGACCCGCATAGCTCAGCTGCACAGCTTTGAGCACCTTCTGGTCATAGTGATATATGCTGTACCTTGCCAGTACATGGGGTCGAATGATTTTGAAACTGCCCAGGGCAGTTTACCTGGAAGCGGTTTGCGAGCAGCGATTCTGGGACCTCGCACACTGGAAGCGGGTCGCGATTTTGAGCAGCTGCCAAGACAGGGCAGGGCGAGCGATTTTGCTGTGCTTGTGGTCTCAAAACGGGGTGGAGGCGATAAGCGGTTCTGAGCCTGGGCAGAGGGGAGGCGGGGAGCGATTTTAAGGCTCCGGGTACGTAAACGGTCCTGGGCAGTTTCAAAGTAACTCGACCCATGCATGGGATATCGAATCAAGTCCGGATGTGTATTAACAGGTGGGCATCCTGCGTCCTAGACCCGGCACTCCACTCCTCCTCCGTCCTGCGCAGGTGCCGAGCAGTGTCCGTTCAGTTCACGTAACTGCTTATAGCATGCACTGCTGTGTTGCTCCGTCGTTGTCGCGCTCACACTCACTTTCGATGATAGGTTTTCTTGCTGGAGTGTTCATTAATTAGTCCTATACGGCACTGGAGTCGCTGTTTTTCCGGGCTGCAGCCTGAGATCAGAACTGCAACACCCTTGGCTTCTGCTGCTCCCTGTAATATATGCTGTCAAATTCACCCCCGAATACCTTAGTCTCACCCGTTTCGTTGTCTCTGCTTGCTTGTCGCTTCTCCATGCTTGCTTGATTGAGTTTGTTTGCAGAACACAGCCAGCAAGCACAGGCCTGTGCTTGCCACACCCCTAGGGGTGTAGGAGAGTGTTTGACATGCAAACTCAGGGTGTTGACTGCAATTTCCTGCCGTGGCCGGGGTGTTTACTGCAACAACACCGGTTGTCTTCAACGGGTATCGCAAGACCGGGGAACTGCGACTGCAACCACAGAGGGGTACGGTAAGGGGTTGTCGCAGAGGGGCTGCCAGGGCAGGGGGTCGTCGGGACTGCAATCGCAGGGGCAGGGGCCAACGTTGACGATGTTCGCAGGGTTGCAATTGTCGTGTGCAGCGCTGAACACACACAATCATGGGTGTTGGCGAATGCAACCACGGGGGCAAATGCAATCACACTGTGACAGGGCAGGGGGTGTCAACATCGCAAGCACTTCAGCATGTTGCCCACTTTCCCTTGCAATGGTTGCAGATGTGTTTGCTGCCATGTTGGGATTTTGATGCTGCACAGCAGTTGCAAGTCCAGATGTGACACTGACGGCACAAGGTGAAGACAA
>QAXK01006590.1:0-14746 GCA_004335735.1 Chlorella sp. KRBP
GGAGCTGCTCACCTGCAAGGTGCGTGGCGGGGGCAACAGCAGCAGGGTGTGTTGGCGTGTTCATGTGGGACCTGCTCACCTGCAGGTTTCGTGGTAGGCGGCCGGCAGTGCTGATGTTGTGCTTGATCAGTTGTACTACACTGGATGGCGTGGCGTCGGCCTTTGCAGCCGGTGTTTGCCCTGTCTGTGATCTTGTGATGCCACCAACGGTCTTGTCAAATGTAAGGGTGATGCCGTGGCACAGGTGTCTCCCTGGCATGTGTGGTCTGACCTCTCTGACCTTGACCTTGCCACATCTGCTGTCACCGTCCCGCAGATTCCCTACAGCGACATGACGCCGCTCCAAGCAGCAGTCGGTGTGGTGCAGAAGGGCCTGCGGCCAGTGCTGCCACCCAACTGCCCCCCACAGCTCGCATCAGTCATGTCGGCGTGCTGGGATGCCTCGCCCCTGCACAGACCAAGCTTCAAGGAGCTCACGCCCCAGCTGCAGCTGCTGCTGGACGTTGTGCGGGAGGAGGAGTCTCGCAAGAGCAGCAGCAAGGGTGGTCTTCTCAGCAAGCTCAACCTGCGGGGCAGCAGCAAAGAGGGCGCAGCAGGCAGCACCGGCTTGCGGCAGTCGTAAGGCGCTGTTGGGGCCGACGGCAGCGGCAGGGGGAGCAGCTGTGGGCGTGAGAAGCCGGCGCAGCGACGGCACAGCTGTGGCAGTGTGTGCATGAGCACAGCAGCCCTCAGGCGTCTGATTCAGCAGATGCTATCCTGTGGCACGTGCAGGTGGTATTCAAAGTGATGGATCCTGCTGTGCGCTGCCTCTGCGCACATCTGTGCCCGTAGCTGAGCTGCAGCTGGCAATCAGGAGCTACCTTGGTCCCAGGCCAGCTGCCAGTGTGGCACAGCATGGCACAGCATGATGGCAGCAGTTGCCAGCCAACACAGGTGTAGCCAACCGGACACAGGGTTGGCCATCTGCATCAGCCCTGTGGTCAATCTGGGTGCCAGTGTGGGGTCCTGTTGTTGTGCTTTTGAGGTCCTTGGGTGCTTGATCGCCCCTGTTGCAACCCTGAGGCGCTGCGATCAGCGCCACACGCTAGGCCAAAACATGCGCAGCTGCTGTGCTGGGACCGCAGGCAGCGGCAGCTGGGGGGTGTGAACGTCTGTTGGGTGTGGATCTTGTGTTGTCACATTGCACCTGCAGCTGTGTCCGGGGCAGCCAACGTGTAGATGGGGGGCACTCCGGCTTCGTTGTGTAGCAGTGGCTGGTTGGTGCTGGTGCTTGGATGGTCGTTATATGCGGCCGTTGGCACAGTGTGTCTGTACCCATGTTTGTCTGCTCTTGCGAGTGTGTGCCACTTCTTCCCTCAAAGCTGGCAGTCACAGAGGTGCATGCCCCTCTCTTGTATTGAGCCTGTGATCTGTTGCGCGCTTAGCCCAGCCTCACATTCGCTGGGCAATTTTGGACGCGCGTCCCTGGGGCTTGTTGCATCCTGTGTGCAATCGTGTGAGCAGGGTGTGTGGCACGTGTTGGCGCTTGGTTGCAGCTTGGCCATGCGCGGCTGATGCCTGCTGAAGGCGTCCTTGCAAGCAGTACAGTGGCAGCAGAGCGTCAGTACAGATGGCAGTACACCAGCACTGCAGAGGGCAGTACGGCCGCATTGCAACACTCTCTGCCTGGGGTGGTGTGGGCTCCTGTCCCGGTGTGCATGTGGGTGCCTGTTGCCTGTGAAGTGTATGCAGAAACTGCACTTGCTGCAGTGCTTGTGGACGCTTGCAGGGGTCCCTCGGTCGTCATGTGGCCGGATGTGGCAGTTGCATGGAGTGCTCTCTGCGGAAGCCTTGACTGGGTCTGTGCAGTTGCTTCACACTGTTGACCCTGGCTGCCAGCAAACACATGCGCGCCCCTTTTTGTGTGCATACCGGGTATGGCTCTGGGGTGCGGCTTGTTGCTGGCATGGGGGCCCTCCAATGCCCAGTGGCAGCAGGGTGTTTGAGACTGCAGTCACCTGCTTGCCCACACACACATGCCTCCTTGACAGGGCAGTTTTGTGGGCTCTCAAAGCGCCTGCCTTTGCAGCACCTGCTGAGTCTGGTGCGACAGGCTGGGTGGGCATTTGCCTTGGCGGTTTGTGTGCACGTGCTGTGTGCAGCTCATGCCATCGCTGGCGTGCTGCGTTGCCACATGCAGCGAGGCTTGCCCGGAGGCTGCATCATGGACTGCTGTCGGACACACACCCCGTTCCGTTTTGGAACATAGTGAGGAACTTCTTCGCGAGCCGTGTCTCCACACTTCAAGCTGTGTGCCTTCACTCTCAAAGCATGTGGGCCCTGGCTGTGTGTGGGTGTCTGGGTAGAGTTGGGGGCCTTAGGAGGTCCTGGGGGTGGCCCTGTAGGCGTGTGCTGCTGCAGCCTGTTCTTTTGCATTTGTGTGCTGTTGCGCCTTCTGCGCACGGTTGCACACACCCATGCATGCACTGTGTGACTTCAAACCGAGGGTGGGGTGGTGGGCTGCTGGGGTGCCTAATCCGAGCGTTTGGTTGTGCGTAGCAGCAGTACCCGCAGCACATACGTGTCTCCATGTATGCTTCCAAGCACGAATGCTGGCCTGTGCTTCGTAGTGAGGCCTGGTTGTTGGAGTGACTGCGTGTTGGTGGCAAGTGTCACACTGTGGCTGTGCCACAGTCGCATCCCTCCCTGATTGCCATCCGAAGTCAGGCTGCCAGAGAGGATGGTAAGGCTTGCTTTTCAGGGCTTGGCTTGTATAGCAGGGTATAACCTGCTGCAGTACAGTTCTCCGTATTTCACAGCCTTTCCCTGCCTCCAGCAGCTGTCGTGGCTGCTGCTCATAGGCCTCTTGCGGTCTGAACAGGACGTGCAGGGTGTGTTGGAGTGACTGTGCGGTGGTATGTGCTTCATGCCCCTGTGTACAGCCTCAGACTTCGCCAAGCAACCGTGCCATTGTTTGGGTGCTGGCAGTACAGTGCTGCTACGCGCCTGACCTAGCATGTCTGGCTGCATGCATGCTGCAGCCCAACCACCAGCTACACCCCCTTGGGGTTCTTCACACACACCCATGACAGTGTGTCAAGGCCAACAGGACACCAGTGGTGATCGCTGGTCTTGCACATGCTGTGCCGGAATGAAGTTTGACGTGCACCCTGCAAATGAAATGCGGCATGCGTCCTGCAGACCTGCCAGGGTCCTGTCAGTGAGCCCTGTCCTCTGCACTGTGTGCAGATGCAGTGAGTTGCAACGCCACGTGGCTTGGCAAGCTTAGCAGTTGCAGCTGAAGTGCTCGGCTTTGGCACTGCATGGTTGGTTGGCTGTGTGCAGGCTTGTACAGCATCGGTCGTGCATCACCTGTGGGTGCACTCCTCTGCCTCAGGTGCACATTGCTCCTGCCAACTGGCATCGGCATTGTTTGGCACTGCTAGATCGCTTCTTTACGGCTGCTTTGCAAGCGAGCAGGCCAATAGACCGCGGTTGGCAGGGACTGTAACGCTGCACAACGAATGGTTATGTGCTAGCACGCGTGACCAGTGTGTGACCGTCATGTGTCCCCGCTTCACGCCAGAATGACGCCACGCGCTCTTGCCTCCGTGTACACTCGCAGATCAGTCGTTGTTCCTTGTTCGGTGTTCACGCTGCAGAGCGGTAGATAACAGTCAAGGGGTCCAGTCACCCGCTAGATCACTCACCATGGTCAGCCTCGTCCAGAAGGTCCGTTAGGGCTGCATCAGCACACCAATAGCTCTAGTTCAATGGATTTTGACTTCAACGATTGGGTTTTTCCCCGCAGATCAGCAGCATGGCCTCCGGCCTGCTGGAGGACTCGAGCAAGGTCGACATGGTGGGTGTTCCTACCATGTGGCGCAACCCACTTGCTCACAGACATGCACATTGGCTTCCTATGTTGTTTTAGCAGTGATGTGCTGTCACATTGGTCTTCGAGGCCCCAGAACCTCCACAGCAGTCCACCCCCAACCCCCCTGGGGCATCAGGGGTGGCATCTGCTGTAGCCAGCCTGTAAAACACCCCAAAACCCGTCAGACGTTGGCACAACATGTCGTAGCACCTAAACCAGCATTTGCGCTTATTTGCTGTGCCTGCAGATCATCGGCAAGGGTTTTTCCCACTTTGACAAGGACCGGAGTGGTACGTCCAGGACACACACTACAGTACAGGGTCACATTGCCTGATCAATGTCCACCGTGAATATGGCTGCCATTATGAGGTCGCTTTGTCTACTCTTGGTTGTGATGAGTCCTACAGCGCTCTGGCATCATGCATGCATGCATGCATGCACGATAGCACGCGTGTGCTGGCCGGTGTACCAGACATGTGAGCCCTCCCAGTGCTTCAACAGTCTGCAGGTTTGCCTCACTGCAGCCTCTGCTGTTCTGCTTATCAGCACGCAAAATCATGACACACACCATATCATCATGCCTCAGCAAACATACCTGCAACCTACAGTGGAGATCCACAAAATCTGTCACACCCACAGTGGCTGGTCACTTGTGTGTTGATGTGTGTGCAGGTTTCATCGAGTCTCATGAAATTCATGAAGCCCTGCAGCACATGCTGTCTGTCGCCCACCTGCCCCAAGTGCCCCCACAGATGCTTGATGCTGTCTTTGCGAAGGTAGGTCGACCATGCTTCCCCCAGCTCACTCGATCAGGAATGCAGCCATGCACTCCATGCGTTGGTGTGTGCGCCTGCATGCGTTGGGGTGGGGGTGCACAGGCTGCTACCACTGATCAGCATGTGAGTGTGCACGCACATGTGCGTGTGCGCGCGCATGTGCTGATGGGGGCCATCCCAAGGGGCGCTCCACACCCAGCTTCACACACCTATGTTGGGTGCCGCGCGATCATAAACCATCCCCAGCAGTACTTGACCGAGTGCCCTGCCATGTCGTGTTCCTGCAGGCTGCTGGTGCAGACATGAAGATCAACAAGCAGGAGTTTGTCCAGCTGTTCAAGAAGCTGCTTGCAAAGATCACAGGCCACCCTGATGTTGTGGCAGAGGCAGCCACTGCCAACGGCTACACTGCCTGAATCGTGTGCCATGCTACCTTGATACAACCTTGGTACAGCCCCTGTGTCAGCGTCGACATGCTGGCAGCCTGTGCCAGTTTTTCTGTGGCGGATAACGGCAGGGCAGATTTATCATGGGCTGTGTTCAGCACCGTACCGTAGGCGACCAGTATGATCTCGCACAGTGCAGGTGGGCATGAACGCATGAGATGACCTTGAACGCAACAAGCGGCCACAAGCATGCAGGTGCTGGTCCTCTCTTGGAACAGGGGACCTGGTACACCTTGCCAGCATGCAATCTGTCGTGTGTTGTCGTATACATCTGGGTTTCTAGGTTTGCATCAGCTCAGCTCAGCAGTTGGATCGGCTCGGCAAAGCAGCAGCGTGTGCAGCAGGGTTCCGGTCCAGCACAATGAGTATGCATGGCAGGCACTGTTCTGCAGGTTCACATGACTTCCCAACACATACTACTACATGGCTGATGTATGTCTGTATGCTGTTTGTAGCACTTCGTATATGCCTTCCTCTGTGCTGTTCTGTGAAGTTTTTCGTGAGGTCTGCTGCACCCAGCTTATGCGTCTGGTCAACGGCTTCCGGTTACACATCAAGCTGAGATGTCAGTGTGTGGTCCCAGTTGGCTGGGTTTAGGGTTAGCGGGCTGGTGTCGCCTGTCAGCAGCATTGGTCTCTCTGCCTGTGGTGGTTCGCCGGGTAGCTCAGCTGTGCCAGAGGTGTCAGGCCCGGGGTCTGAGGGGTTGACATACCGCACAGTGTAACAAACCTGATTGATGAGCAATGGAAGCACCTCAGGCACTCATGCTCTTACCTGCAAGAGTGATCTGATGTGCTGATGGCATTGGTAGATCTTAGTGCAGCCACTCGATCCAGAAAGACCAGGACCAAGATGCCGGCCCACGCGCAGTGCACCGTTGTCAACATTGCACTGCAATGCGGGTTTGCAACAGTCATATCCCACGTTATTGCAGGTACAAACCACGCCACCAATGCATGCACAACAAATAAATATCCAGCGCAAGACGTCATGACCCAATTCCAGCATCATGCTGCTGATTTCAAAACGGCTGCACCACTCAGCAGCTTGGTACGCTGCTAGTCACAGGTCACAAACGCTTGCAAGGCGTATGCTGTGAGCGGCATTCACATCTGGCAGCGACCCGAGTGCCCTTGGTGTCCTGAGAAATGTTCGGTGTCAGCAACTGCTGTTGCAGCAGTGCCTATTGTTTGCAAGACCAGGCTTGGGTCACCGACAGCTGTCCAAAGCTGGAGCAGCCAAGTGCAGCTGAAAAGACATGGGCTCGACAAAGCCAGTGACATCAGTGTTCAGGCAGCACATACCACCTCGAAATAAGCATGTGGTAAGGCTATGCTTGTGACAAATGTGTGCTGAAGTCACTTAAAAGACTAGCTGGCCATACACAACATGCTTTCGCCGCCAGCCGTCAGCCTTGGCAAGGCTGTTCCGGCTAACGTGGTCATGTGGCCACTCCATGGAGTGACAATCACCCTAGCAGCTTGACCCTACAACCTAGTTTGCAGCCGCAAGGCCTTGCGAATCAAGGTCCCATCATGATCCAGGGGCTTCTGGTGAATACCAGGCCGTGCTGCCACAGTGTGAATATGCACCATGCATTGCGTTCAGATCGAAACAGTAGCATACCAGACGACAGCACCTGATGGAACTTCCATACCATACACCTACTTCCGCACATAGAACACGATGCACAGTAACAGCAAGCTTACTTCCTTGAATGTCTAGTAGTGCTGAGTCGCATTGTGCATATCACATCCCGTGCTGCAGCACACTTGGTAATCACCCCTGATGCTGCAGACGCCTGATGCTGTTGCCGCTCATGTTCACCTCCTCAGACGCAGGAGGAGTTTGAGGGAGCTGAGCGCTGCCTTTGTGCCGGGGGTGGTAGCAGCGCTCGGGTTGTACTGTGACACAGTGAATGTTGCAGAGTCTACAGACAGGTCAGATGACTGTATGGGCTTGAGCCATGGCTCGTGGTTCTTGGGATCCAATGGAGGCTGAGCTGAGACGTCACCCGGCAATGAAGACGCGATGACCACACTTGAGGATGATGACCACACAGATGTGCTGCTGCTGGATGACGCACTGGAAGACGTGACCCCACCACCTGGTAGACCTGCTGGAGGTTCCTTTGGTGCCTTGCCCGCAGGTGTATCCTCAAGTTGGAGCTCAGTTCCAGACACCGATGTTGCTGCTGCCAACGCCGCACCACCTGCTGGTTTGTCCTTGGCTCCTGGTGGTGCCCAGCTTGCTTTGTGGATCGTGCCCTCATGGTCGGGCTTGGGCTTCTTGTCCTTGGCTGGGGCACTCAGTGCGGCTGCACCAGCACTTTCATTTGTTGCTGAGATGGAGAAGTTCATAGCAGCCTCCAGCACGTTCTTGTTGAGGGCAGTTATGTTTGCATTGCAGGACTGCTCATCCGTGGTGTTGACGCATAAAGCCTGTGCATCAAACACAGCTTCTGCAAAGGGGCTGCCACGGTTGCTGAGGAAAACACTTTCCAGAGGGAATTTGGCGCTTGACATGACACAGGGCTTGGCTGCAACAGCACAAGTATGGCAGCAGGACACCAGACCAATGCCGAGATATTGGCTGCTAATTAAAGAGCTGGTTGCCTGCCCGCCCCATTCCCGACTACCCAGCCCATCAGTTCATTTGGCAGCCTGCCTTGAGACGGCCCAAGCGTGCCAGGTTTTGTCACGCCAACATAGTGTTGATCATTGTTCATGCAGCACTACATCACTATGCCAGTGCTGCAGTGACTCAACGATACTGTCAAGCGTGAACAGCAGAGGAAGTAGTATACTAAGTAGTATCAGTAGCACTTACTGAAGTTCAGAGGGTTGGCAACCACCTGCAAGTTGACAGCAACGGTTGCAGTGGCAATCATACCAAAGTTCACACTGATGATGACACTGGTGATGAATAGAATGCACCTTCCTCACTACCCGATGCTGCGGCTGCCTCAGCACCCGGGGCCGTGCTGCAGACGGTTCATGGCATAGCTCAAAGACAGTGTGTGCTTTTCAAGAGCAACCCCAGGTCATGGTGCATGGCTGCCGTAGGCTACGGTACAGCTGTTGGAATACTGTGCACAGCCTGTGGCAGGCAGTTGACAGGCTCGGCCAAACAGGCCGAGATTGCGCCTCAATGTCACATGCCATGCTATTGTATAGCCATGCCACGTCATACACCTGAATTTCTCAAGGCCGCCAGAGCTCACTCCTATCATGTCACATCAGCTACCTGCGCCATTTGAGCAACATGTCACTGCACTCCTTGACTCAGAAAGTACATGCATCAGCGCATCAAAGAGTTCCCACCTCCAACTCGTACTCAGTCACGAAGGTGCAGCCGCCGCTTGTAGTGTCGCTCTTGCAATCCTCCTTGGTTTGGTGGTTGCAGAGGCTGCTGTACTGTCTATAGAGGTCTGCTGCTGCACAACGCCCCCACACCTCAGGGTCAGCGAGTTGCATCTGCATATGAAGTACCAGCATGGCCATAAGGTATTGCACACAGTGGCACAAATGGACGCCATTTGCAACGGATGCAGAGCACAGTGGGCAGTCAAAGTTGCGGGCAGCGCGTAAGGTTGAGAGGGGTGCTTGGATGAGCAGTGCAGAAAGCAGACACCTGCATGCATGCTAAGCTGATGATAGGGCAGCTCGTCTGCCTTGTGAGGATTGGCTGGGTGGAATCTTGAAATACCTGCTTCTTGAACTTGCGCAGTGCGCCAGGGTCTGTCACAGGATACCACCCAGGATAGCAGGCACCTTCCTTCCATTTGCAACCAGTACGCGTTTCACAGTCCGTGTCGGACACTTCAAAGCTGCACTGAACAATCTGGGCAACTTCAGAGCCAGCACATGCCAGCTTCGCAGAGGACCACATCAAGAAGTGGACAAAGTCAGCATCTGAGAAGTACAGCTCACAGTGGCCCTTGCCGCCAAGTGCTGGCTCGTGCCACATACACCAGTTGCCCTGGTCGCCAGAGCATGTCAGCTCTGCTGAGTGGTTCAGGCAAGCATACCGCATGGCAGTTATCTGCAGCAGCAACCTGCAGCCAGCACATCAGTCCCAGTGATCAGTCCAGCACGCGTAGGGACATTGTCAACCAGTGATGGCAGGGCACAGAGCCTAGGCCAAACCATGTCGCCTTCAGCTGAAGCGAGTGGTTCAGGTTCCAAGATCAACTGCAATACTCACTTTTCATTATCCTGTGCTGGACCCCGTCCTGACGCGGATAAAGAGAAGAAGTAGCTTGGGTTCAAGGAGCAGGTTCCTGCAGGTGTTGATTCTAGCAGAAGCCTGCTTCTGAATTCATTCGTTGTCGTACTTGCACTGGCTGTCGCAACAGCAACTGCTGAACCAGATCCTGATGCTGTGGCCTCTGCAGTTGCCACTGCAGAGGTGTCCGCTGGTGACCAAAGGCACTGCAGCAGGAGAAACAACAACATTAAACGTAAATTTTGAATGAGCTCTGTATCTTACGCCAGCCAGCTCACATATCACTTGCCTGGTGAGCCAGAAACGATGCACTGCTGTTGTTGGGGAGCTCACTCAACAACCGCCTGTGGACCGGTACCAGACTGCTTGGTTGAATAGCAATGAGTAGAAGGGTCACAAAGCTTCCTGCTATCACACAAGTTAACCGAGATGCTCGAAATCCGCAGACGCTCATGGCTGGTCTACGCGCGCAAAGTTGTTCGCAACCTCAGCACGTTGTAGGACCGGGTATTGACAACTAAGTGGAATAGAAAAAATTTCACAGCAAGGTCTGCTAACCACTTTCCATTGGCACAGCCGGGCATGACAAATGCAGTTCGAGCTGACAGCATTAGTCAGATGCTGTCTGCTGATGACAGCTGTGTCCTGCAGTGCCGTACACCCTTTCTTTGGGCGCTGAAACACATAGAACGCATAAGTTTGAGCTCGATTTGAGACTCGGCTGATAACTGACCGAAGCAGATCAGCCTTGGATTGATCATCAACCAATGGTGAGTTCTTCCTACTGAACTCTGGTCACACCTGGGTCACACGCGAGTCAGACCAGACATGCAAGTGACAGCTGAGCTTCGCTATGAAGCGTCCACGGCATTGCATGGCTTTCACGGATGACACCAGAAGCTTCTCGCCAGACAACAGCAGCAGAATGTCTCCCATGCCATGTGCCAGGATTGAGAGAAGTGGCCTAGTACTACATGCAGGCTGCATGCGATCTGCCCTCATACATGCCTGCCCTGCGCCTGCCAACAATTCGTAGGTATTACACACGAGCAACGAATGCCACATTTGTGATGTTGCTCCACCAGCCAGTACAGCAGCAGCCAGCACATGCAGCATGTAGTGCTTCATACAGAGGCTGCGGCTGCGATCACCGAGGGTGGCCCTGTTGGGCGCCCTGGAGGTCGCTGGGCACTTCTGTGCAGACGCAGGAAAAAGGTGCGTGCAACATGTACCTTGACAATCCACCAGTGCGTGCAACATGCCAGACTCGTGACTGCTCCTCGCCACAAGCCACACAGCTACTAGCAGTTGTCCTGTCAGCCTACAGCACATGCAGTGGCGAACTACATGCAGCAATCGCACGGAGCAGCCTCCAAGTTCCAGTACCAGTTTCACATGGATGACCCCGGCCATGTAATCAAGGCCAGTAGCCCTGGCATCTCAGGCCAAGGCAACTGCCCGCCCAGCACAAAATGCCACAGGACAGCAGGTCATCCACAACTACACTCGACACAACAGATGTACTGAACCCAGTAAGAGCTCTGCAGTGCTGAGCTGCAGCAGACACACTTGACCTGATCACTGCTGCACCTGCAGGACTGCGCTTGTAGCATATACAAACCCTGAGCACAACAACACAGGGTGCCACAGTCATATTGCATCAGCATAACACGTTGGGCCAGCACCACAACCGTCAGCACCCAACAGAGCTGCCCAGCGTGGTGCTACACAAGGCAGCCAGCCTCCTCAAGCCTGCACCTGTGGCTGTGTTGCTGCTGCTGCTGAGCCCGAATCCGAGACCGGCAGAGATGCGATGCTGCTGTGCGTGAACTCTGTCTCCTGGCCAATGGGCACAAAGTAGTGCTTGGTAGCACGTATGGATCGCATGGCTGCTTGCCTAGTCTCCTCTGGGATCTCCCGCTCCAGCTGGTTCAAAGTCTTCTCAAACAGTGCTACAAACTTCTCCCAGTGCTCCTGCAACATGCATCAGCACAGCAGTGGCAGGGCTGATTCAGATGGATGATCATAACAGAGGCACACCAAGACCGGCCTCAACGTCTCAAAAGTCCAGGCCTATGCAGGAACAGGAGACAGTACTTAGCATGGCACAAGCACCCCAGAGCATGCCGCGTGATGGTCATGTGTGCTGTAGGAACTCACCATGCTGAGGCCCTTGTCCTTGATGAGGCGGTAGTGCACCTTGCGCAGGTCGAGGTTGGGGTCCTCCTCGAACACCAGGTCTTTCCCGCCAAATGCCAACCCCATAAACCGCACCTGCAGACCACATGAGTGATACAAGCCAGGCGGAGATCCCAACACTTCAGGGAATGTATGTTGCGGTGGACTGCATGGTACCAAGGCACCATCAGTCCCAGCATGCTCAGGCATCAACGCCATCAAAGCGGGCAGCATGCCAGCACATGGCATGCACATTGCATGGGGCTGTGATGCTTGCCGCGTAAATCAGATCACAACAGTGCTTGGGCTAATGGCTGTGCTACAAAAGGCCGGGTTCACTGGTTGCTGCAGCGCCAGCGGTCTGTCTGCAACACAGTCATGGACAGATTGGTCCTTGGTCCAAGATGCACAGCCAGGTTTCCCTAATGCCGCACCTGGTGCTTCTTCAGTTTCGACATGTCGATGCTCTCAAAGAAGGGGAACAGGTCCGTGTCAGCTAGGACCTTGTCGTAAAACATGTCCACAATCTTCTTCAAGCTGATGCTGTTGCCACCAACCAGGTGGCTTTGGCTGGTTTCTGCACAAGCAGCAGCAGTAAGCAGCGCAGGAGCATTATTCGTGGAACTTGTGAAGTAAGCTTGCATGAATCGTATGCAACACACATGCTTCATGGATACATACGGTGTTCGGGCCTTATGCATGTGATGCTGACACTTGCAGTGCCATAGGGCTGCTGCCAGGGAAGGCCCTGTGGCAGGGCAAGCAAGGTACTGAGCATCCCCAAAGCAGCAAACCAAACCGTGGTGCTTTGATGCAGACAGTTACCTGCATCAGGTGCGTCAATGTTGACGCTAAAGCCCACAGATGACAACCCACTGGAGCTCTTTCTGCTGTAGGCACCTGGTGACCTGCAAAGGCAACAACCGTGCATACTTGGGTCAACATCCACCAAGAGCTGAGGGACCCAGCTCATACTCCACAAGCCTGCGCGAATGTTTCTGGCCCACATGCTGCAGCAGGCGCGACATGCTGCAGCAGGACAGTGAACAGCCTGGAAGACGCCGTGAATCAACCCTGGTCCCCCTGGGCCGTGCCTGCACTGACAGGCGTTTGCTGCCCTACCAGGAACTAGATTGGTGTGCTTCTGGCATAGTCATACATCTTTGCTGAGCATGGCTGCGCACATCGTTGCAGGAGGCCATGGAGCACTGACGACAAAGTGTGCTGAAGCACCAAAGCCCACACCAGCTGAGCAGGACATGTGTACACAGGCCTGCTAGACTACACAATACTTACTTGCCGTCCATGCTGGGCCGCAATGCACTTCTGACTGGTTTCTCAGAAGAGTTGTATGTATGCGGTGTGCCATCATCTGCTGCACTGGTCCGCATAGGTGAGGCTGGGGTGCGGGGGTACTCCTGTGACTCCGCCCTACCCAAGCTGTCCCCTTCTGCTGCTGGCGCGCTGCTGCCAGCGGCTGCTGCATCTGCCTTAATCTCATCAGGACGCGGGCTAGCTACAGGTGTGCTGGTTGTCGCTGTCGCGGGCTTGGAGCTGCATATACCCATTGTTGCTGACTTGCCCTTAGAGCAGCGACACTGCTCTCCACAGCAGCAGGACACAGGTTCCGCGACATCAATATAGTACAGGCATCATATTCAAGGCAACCAACGTTGCAGCATTGTGGCAACGGCAGAAAGCATGCCCAGACCCTCTGTATGATGGTGTAAACAGCAGCAGCTGCAACTGCTCAACATGGAGAAAGGACAGAACGTGTGCATGTTGCCTGAGTGATCGAGTTTCCAATGACTACTTATGTGCACCCCCAGCTGCATCTGAATGCCGCAAAGCCTCAAGCTCCGAACCAGCACGGTGCTGCTGTTCTTTCTCGAGGTTGTCCCTACCTTCAGCGCATTGACGTCCGCCCAACAAAGCAAAGTTTGTGACCTGCGTCGTCAGTCGCTGTTCGACAGTGCCTGTCCTACTGTGTCAGCTTATCTCCCGAAGGACTGGATCAAACCTTTCGAACGGCGTCCACGGTTTGTATCAGTATCGCAATGACTGATGGGAGCATGGTCGTAGCCAGCTACTGTGTTGCCTGCTAGTTGGGCTCGCAGATGAGCTCAGGGTGGTCCACACAGGTGTTTTGACTGCCTTGTCACCTGACCCCAGCTGCACTGCGAGACCTTGTTGCCAAGGTGCCTGCCGCACTCCTTACCAGCACAACGTTACAGGAATGATGCAGCCATGCGATGCAACACAAAGGAGTTGCTGTCACACTCAGTGACTTGTACACAGCCACCTGCAGGGGCAGCTGGGGCTTTTGCAGCCCTGTGTGGCAACAGCTGCTGCCACGCACGTGACACAGCTCATGCTGAGATGCAAATACACTCAGCAAACTCCAAAGGAGGCCAACAACTTCCAGCGAAAAGATCGGCTTGCTCGTGAAAGAAACGCGCATACTGGGAAACACAAGCTGCAGTGTCAGCCCTGCCCTTGTGGGAGGGGCCCACCAGCGACCCTGCGATGAGGACAGATACTTGAAAACGCTGCGAAATAATGCCTAACTTCCAAGTGCCTTGCACAGGCACACATGTTGCCCCTTCAGATGAGGGGCGATGTGAGAAGCACGGCTCCAGTGCCCTCAATTGCTGCTATACACTGGGATTGCTGTCACCTCAGGCTGCACCGCCCTCTGCATGCAGACCAGCACACAGGAACGGGCATTGCACACAAGTGCTCAGCGCAACATGCCACACCCCACAAGCCACAGCTGGCAACCTGCAAGAAATAAGCTGTCCGATGTCCACCCACAAGCAGTGGAGTGGCCAGGTTGTCACGTGACACAGTGCTGTGATCGCCTGCCACAGCTGCATGCTGAAGAAGTCACAGAACCCTGTGACCCCCCCTGGAGTTGCTGCATAGAAACCAACACTGACCTGTGCAGCCACATGAACCGCGGCCACTGCTGCCAACCTGGCAGGTGGCTCGCTGACGTCTGCCACAGCAGGCAACAGCCAACCATACCCAACCAATCCCCACCCAACACAAGTCAGCCAGCCTTGGCATCGGCCAGCTCAACTAGGCCACACCCGGCAGCGTCTGCTGCTGCAAGACGTGCGACTGCTGCAACATCCCAGCACTCGCCCGCCTCTCAGGCTGCTGTGCAAACTGCTGGTGCTGGTGCTGCTGGTGCTGCTGGTGCTGCTGGTGCTGCTGGTGGGGGTGCTGCTTGGCCCCGTGCCAGTCCCCCGTGTGCCCTG
>QAXK01006593.1:0-10279 GCA_004335735.1 Chlorella sp. KRBP
CATCACCACACACACAAATAGTCGCAGACACGGCCATACGCCTGTGAGTATTACTGGCCAGCTTGGCACACAACTACTTTTCATGGGCCTGGTGTGCAATTGACAATTCACAATTTTGTCAAGTAACATGAAGATGGGGATGAGGAATCAGCCCTGCAAGCCCAGACCCCTCACCTCCGCGCATGTCCCTCCTGTTGTTCCTGACCTCGCTGCCGTCAATGGGGTAGCGCTCAGTGATCTGCGGGGCACAGGGCAACAAGGGGCATGGGGTATGGGGCGGCAGGGTGTCCACATCAAAGCATTCATCGAACCACTGCAGTTTTACTTGGTAGATGCAGTGCAGGCAGCGATGTGTGAACAGCCGGGGTGTACTGCGATTTATACCATCCGTCTAGGTCTGCCAACAGGGTCAAGCAGCTGTTGGATACGGTGCAGCAGTTGCTCTGTGGGCTTGACAATGCGCAGCTGGGCATGCACCGGTGTGTTCTCGCCTCGATTCAATGGGGTGCACTGTGATAGATGCCACACGACTAGTCCGTGACCGCCAACAGTGTCAAAGAGCTGCACTGAATCAAGCAGCCTGGGCAGGACCCTGTGTGCCCACCTTGAACCAAGAGATGAAGCTGCACACAGACACGTTGATGCAGCCGCTGTGCATTGTGATCTCCAGGCCCCGGATGAGCCTGACTGCGTGCTGCAGCAGTGCATTGAAGCCCAGCAGCTGGCAGCAGGGCACCATGGAGTCACTCGCGTCCTTGTCCTGCAGCATGAGGGGAACATGAGGGATAGAGGTCAGCACGGGGTTTTGAGACACGTGAGATCTCTCACTGTTATCAGCTATCCCTACCCCGCCCAATAGTTTCGTTACGGAGATCTCAAGTGTTGGCCAGGGGATTATTGCCTGCCAGGCTGGTAGCTGTTTGATGAGCACCCAGGGTGTGTTGCTGCTACTGCCCAAGCATGCCTGCTGACCGTACATGTAGCCTGCTAATGCTGGCTGCTCTGCACTGTTCTTGCAGTCACAGCAGCCCCGGACACTTTCCCGGTTGCAGCTTCTGCCGTTGCTGTGCCTCAGGTATTGATTTTGCGTCACACCGCTGCAGGAGGCCATTTGCCAGGGCATGGAGTGACTGAAGGCAGTTACTGAAGCAGGCCTTTCCCACAGTGCGTTCCTCTTGCTGCCATGTGCAGCTGAATTCCAATAATCAGTCAGTTTTAAATATTTATCACGTCAGTGAATGACATATGTGCTGCTATATCAACGATGAAAGTGCTGCTGTTGACTGCTGCTCAGGCTGGCACGTGCATCTACAAGCGTGGCATGCTGAAGCTGTGAGAGCTCAGTTTTATGCTTGAAGTAACATCTTACCTTGATCCATTTGCCACAGAATGGCGCGAACACCTCCTCCTTACGTGCCTCGGCGAATGTGCCAAGTCCAACCAGTGCACCCAGCTCTGCCGAAAGCAAAGGACCAGCAACTGCTGCAGCCATCGCAATTATCTGCAACAAGTGCGTGAAAAATGTTCTGTTACCATGCCACCAGACACGTGCTGCTGTGTCACAGGCAAGGGCGGGCAGCAAGGCTACTCTCAAGCGCGACGCAGAAATGAGTGTGAGATATCGTTTTCATGATATATTATAGATTTGATTACTCCACGCACAGACATGACGCACATGAAAGGAAAACATGCGCCAAAGCCTTGGCCGTTGAGAACCCCCGGCTGATGAGTAGGAAGCAGTATCGGCCAATTCGAGTGATCTTATAATGCTGCAATAAGTTATTGTTAACCTCACCTGTCTGGGCTTGAGACCCTTGGCGTTACATGCAGAAGCCACGCCCAAGCCGGCAATGGGAACGCTGTATGCTGCGAGGCGTGAGGCTGCACGATAGGCAGGAAGTACTTTCACTGCTGCCATATGTCTATTGAGGCGCAGAACGCCACACGACTGCAGCAGCTGCGCAGCCCTCTGGGTCAGTTGGGGAGAGCGGGAATGTATCACTTCTTACAACAGTGCCGGTTCCCAGATATAAAACACAATATCCACAAAAATAAAGAATGAGTGCAAACTACGTGCAGCATCATTGCGGTTGCACATCACGCATGTAAGACCCTGGCTGCGAGCTAATACCGTTGGGTCCTTGACTGCATGTCGGAGATGACTCTCGTCTCCAACACACGGTACTGGAACACCAATCCTTCGAGCCTAGAGATCAACCAGTACAACAGCCAGAATGTGCACGCAAACTGCACCCAGCCCCACTTGAGCATCTCGGAAAGGCTTGGCCTGCACACAGCAGATGCAGCAAGCAACAGCAGCAGGAGTGGCTGTGAGATGTGGTATGTGCTGGAAGCTAAGCAACAGCCAGGAGAACTTCTCAATCCCTTGCCCATCTACATGTCAAGGTCTTCAGTTCATCAGCTTGCCAAGCACCCAGCCCCATGCTGTTCTGCGGCAGTCACTACAGTTGCGGTCACTTCCCAGCGCGCAGCGGCAAGCAATGTGATGATCACAGGCTAGCCCTCACGTTTTGCAGGCTGTTCAGAGCATGAGGCACAAGCTGAGACACCAACCTGTACAGCTGCACTTGGCCTGCAGGGATCCTGATCCTGGCGTCAATGGTGAATGTGTTGCTGCTCCCTCCCTGCACACATAGGACACAGGTGACAGTAGCAGCAGCAGCAGCAGCAGCACTGTGGCACATGTGCAGCAGTCGAACTCGCTGCAAGCTGTCGCAGGTGGAACCCGCAATACACCAGCCTGTCCTGACGTTGTGCTGCCAGCTGTGACAGACACTGCCAGCAGTTGTGGCACATGTACTACACGTGGGCACACACAGTGACACCGCATTGGCTGCCTGCCTGCAGCCAGGCAGGGGTGCTGCAGAGCCCGCCGTGTGGCTACCACGAGCTTCATGAGAAGATGTTGAGAGCTGCTGCCGCCAGATGTGAGAGCTGCTGCCGCCAGAGTCTGGCATACAAGAAGGAAACACAACCAAGCCCCTCCTGCCTTGCTGCCATCAGCACTGACTCGTCGCACGACCCACCTGCCACACAGGGCAGTGGTTCTGATACACTGTTGTCGCATTGCGCGTGTGGTACGCAGCCAGCAAGCTGCTCAGCTGCAGCAGAGCGCCACCCTGCAGGCATGGGCAACCAGTGCAGAGTTCAGATACTTTGGCGAGTGAGCGACCCAGCTGGTGCTGGCAACTAGCTGCAGGGTCCTTCAAGTGATGATGGTTGAGGAAGTCAAGTTGAGGCGATTGCAACTGTTGCACCTGCAGGGTGATCCCCCGGTCCAATTATTGCAGCTGCATCAGGGGCCTTGCAGGGGCTGCTTGCACTGCGTGTGAGGCTGCTGCTGCTGTTGCTGTTGCCGCCGCTCCTACCGGTACTGCTGTGCCATCCAGCAAGGAGTTTGAGTCCAGCAAGGGCTTTTCCAGGCCCAGCAGGGATGTGGTCGTGGGCAGCGGTGTGGTTTGATGCAGCAGCAACTGCAGCAACGACACGGCAGCCCAAGTGACGTCGCCAACACCATGCAGCACCATGTGCAGCTGAGGAACCGCGCTTGCTCTCCACTCGCACACTTGCATGACACTAACCACTGGGGATGAGGTTCCGAACCTTCAGAAGCATGGCAGCTTAGGTGATGCTGCTGCTGCAGAGCCATGATGAGCCATGATTCAACACCTCACATGCACGACAGTTTTGACAGCCATGTCATGATGGCAGTGACAGCACTGCCACCACGCCGGCTGGCAGTGTCATCTGTCAGTGTCTGTGCCAGACTCAGTCACTGATGTGGCACCGTCAAAAGCAGCGTGACCTGTGTGCTGGGCCCTGCATGCGAGGCCCTGTGTGAGGCTCACCTCGCCATCAGCTGAGAAGCTGCTGCCTGGCTGTGGTGACGCTGCTGTCAGGTAGGCCAGCCCATACATCTTGAGGTGCACAACGCCCTGCATGGAGATAGCAGCAGCAGTGCCAACAGCAGCACCAGCACACGCCCTGTTTTGTCAAGGTTGAGAGTTTTGCCGTGCTTCAACAGAGATAAAGCATGGTGGCTTGCTAAGCCAGCCACCGCAGCCTGTCATTCACAACAGTCACTGGCCCAGGAAACCCAGCAGAGTGACGCAGATGCTGCCACTCTGCAAAGCACCGAGTTAGGCAGGCAGCCCGGATGAGTCCTGATGCTCAGGCCATAGCACTGCTGATACTTCAAACACGAAGCGGCTGACAGCCTGACGCAACACCACAACTGTGCCACAGTGTGCCACAGTGCCGCGGCGGCACACTGTCATGACATGGGGCCCATGCTGAGCGACCTCCACTGCTGCTCATGCCACTGGCTGCATGCACACTCACTTGCAAGACGTAGCTGAACTGCAGGAGCATCTTGAGGCCGTGGACTGGGTAGCGGCTCTGTGCTGTTGCTGTGAAGCGTATCAGCTCCGGCTTGCCGTCCTGGTTGTAGTCCTCCTCACCAACCTGTGGGTGCCATGGCGGGCAAAACCATTCCATGTTGTGATCAGCAGCCAGTTGCATAGTCACTTCAGGGGTCCGGTGCTTGACTAACTTGGAGTCAAGCACATGCATTGGGGCTGTTGAACTGATGCCATGCTGGCAGCATCATTGGTGCTCCGTAGCAGCTGCAGACTCCAGGCAGCATGTGGCCAGCTGTTCAGAAGTGCACTGCTGGACACTGCTGTTTGCCTGAAAGATGGCTGTCACAGGAGCAACTTACAGTCAACCTGCCCATATCATATCAGCACCCGGTCACACTGCATGCTGCAGCTGCAGACTGCATTGCAGTCACTGGCTGTGACAGTTCATGTTGCGGGCCTTGGCAACAACTGCCTCCCTAGGTACAAACTGCCAGGCCCTGGATGCCTAATTGTCCTGTAAAGTGTATGTTTTCGGATACTTCCCAGTAGCATCCGAGCGTAGATACACGTATAGCAGGCGCTGCTCATGCAGAGTCGCTGCCGAGGACCCACCTGTACTGCTGCTGACAGCCTGTTGCTTGTGAGCACCGCTGCTAGTGCAGGTGAGGTAGTCCACACCTGCTCTTGACCAGGAACCGTGCTCTGCACCAAACACGCAAACATATGTATGGTTAATTCATCATGCAGCACAGCTATGCTGGGCCTCTACTGGGGGTGTGTTGCCGCTGCAGCATGCTGCTGGCTCCTGCAGCACACTCACCTCAAGTATCAACAGGCCATCACCAGTGTGATGTACTTTTGGCTGTAGCACTTCTTGTCCAACCTTCTTCCAGAATCCACCAGTGGCGTAAGCTAGTAGAAATGACAACACAACTGCTAGGATGAAGGAGACTGCCCTGAACAGCGCAGCTGATGAGAGTATGCTGCTGTAATGTCTCCTGCATAGTGGTTCTCTGTAGACCTGCAAGCACATGCCTATATTTTGAGTATAAGAAGATGGATAACGGGCTCACAGCAGCTGCAACTGACCTGAAGTGCACCCATCCTGCTCCTTATGCCACCCTGCTGCTGTGATCAATTGCTAGTCTGCTGCTGTGCATGAGCTCTCTTGTTCAGAACTGGCACGAAACAATCGGGAACCATCAAACCATGAGATCAGTTTGAATGAAGCGAGGCATCGCCCACGCACGACAGTGGGGATCACAACTGCAAGGAGTCCCGCGCTTTGTTACGTGATTGCCTGTCCGCAGGTGATCTGACCCTTGTAGACGGTGTAAGTGCATCTTTTGAAGACATACGACGCAATAAAATCGCACGGTCAACGCTTCAGGGTGAGAGCGGGGGACAAGCCAACGGGTGTGTGTAGGGTCGCAATTGTGGCTGTTCTCAGCATCAAGATGGCCACCTTGCAGTCATCTCCAGGGTGCATACATGGTGTTGAAGCAAGGGGAACCGATAAAAGGGGTGTTCATACATGCTTTCAAATGATAACCGCTCTTGGCATCAAGCTGTGATGGGCACATGTGACCGATAGGAACTATATAATGGGCACATGTGACCGGTAGGAACTGTCTGGCAGTGATCACATGATGCTGCCCTGATTACATGATCCTGCCCTTCATGCTATCGCATGGCTTCCCTGCGTGCTGTGCCTTCCGCATAGTGTGAAGGTTTTGGTCACCAAGGTCATCCTTGAGGCGTGGATTGTGCCTGCTCTACAAATCGTCCTTGAGCAGTCTGTACTGCAGGAACTCACTCAGTAATAGCTTGCAATCAATTCAGCAGACAACCATGAAATCTGAAGCCGCATTGCCTGATCGAGCCACCACCACCACATGTGCCCTACCACAACAAGAAACACCGTGTGCGTGGGAGCATTTTCAGCTCCGCATGATGACCACAGCATACCAACAAACCGTTGGTAGCAACGCCTAGCCATAAAGTCAAGTGTTGGTGACTTCAGCAGCTGTGTAATGTCACAGGCTCCTGTAGCCAAGCAAAGGACATACCCTCTGCCCTGCACCCTGCCCAGCCTGCCAATGAAACGAATGGTGGAACCTGGTAGCACCGAGAGCACTTGCCCTCCTTTGTGGAGGGCAAGTGCTCCTCCTAAACCAACCACAAACCTGCCAAATAGCCCCTATCCTGCCGCCCCCCCCCATACAAGTGCTAGGACATAGCAGGCCTGCTGCTGTGATGTGTGTTGCAATTGCAAGGGGTCACATATGTATGCACTGCCGCAGGCATTTTGTGCTGTCTTCCTTCACAACATGCAGCCACTGACAAGCTTGACGTTGCACAGCACTGCACTAGCACATGCAGGGCCAGCTGATAACAACACACACACACACACTATTACATGTGGAGACACAAACACAACCGGCACACAGGGACAGTGTGCATACTCCATGCCAAACACAGCACAGGCTCTGACATACAGAGGCCTGCACAGCCACGACATCACAAACAGCAATGCTTGACCAGAACCTGTGACCTACAGCTACCTAGAGACGTCAAGTCAGCCAGTCATCCATGCCGTGCTGCCTGATGGGTCAAGGTTGCAAGGGTCCATGTATGCATGAAAGCGCACTGCAGGCTGCTGCATGCCTTGACACCAGTGCGCACCAGAAACAGCACTGCTTTTGGTGCAGCCACCTCTTACCACACCAGCAGAAGCACGGGGGCTGAGGCATGTCCACAAGTCAACTGCGTGCTCTGTCAAGCTCGGCTGATGTTGAGTGTTGCCTTGGCAATGGTTGGCAAGCAGCGGCCCAAGAAAGGGCGCTGCAGGCTGACCGCACATGTCGGTACAGGTCATCAAGCTGCAAAGCTGGCTACTACTAGGGGACATATAAATGGGGCTGCTTGCACGAGCTGGCCAGCGTGGCCTGCATGCAAGCCCTGACTGCAAGGCCTTGGCAATCTATGTATACACGGAATGTCATATCATTCAACACTGCATGCTTTGCAACAAGCAGGCGGGGCGGGGCCTGATCACTCGACCAGACCAGCCTGCTCCCGAGGAATGCATCCAAGTCACACCTATAGTACAAGCTGGGCCACCAAAACCCTACCCATCTATCCACACAGCCACCCAAAGGTCTCCCAGCCACGCCAATACAATCACCCTACCCCATGGAGCCGGCCAGAGCTAGCAGGGACATTCACACATGCTACTCCACAGGCCAGAGGAGGCACGCGTGCTCACCTCTGCCCAAACCAGCTATGCTGCAGGTGCACATCGCCGCAGGCATTGCCCGCAAGCATCTAGGCGGTGCCCCCGTACACCAGCAACCATGCTCAGAGGAATGGGAGCAGCACAGCGCAGGAGAATGTCAAAAACCCTGGCGCCCTGACAAGCCCAGACAACAAGTGCTGTTGATGATGTTGAAGGGAAAGCATTCAGAAGAGAACTGCCTTTGATTGGTCGCCTCCTTGCACAGTGGGCGCGAACAGTGGCGGACCAGAAAGTTCCTGAGCCTGGGGATGTACCTGAGGGGAAGCTGTTGCTGCTGTGTCGGCATGCTGCGTGTGTGCTGGGGCCTGCAACGCACGCATGCCAGGCTGCTTCTTTCCGCCCCATGCACCACACCATTACTCAGACGGGAACTGGGGGTGCACCTTCTCCAACACTGTGTAGACGATGCGCGCCCACTCTGCCACGTCGTGGGGTGCTGCTGCAAGGCCCTGCACTGCCAGCAGCTCCATCTGCAGCCGGTCGATGGGGAACCACGCCATGCGCCTGTTGAAGTAGCCATCCACAATCATGGTCACAAAGCCAGACCACTCCTTGATGGTGTCGTCTGTCACAGGGTTGTCTGCAGCAAGAGACATCACATGATGATGATCATCGGAACGGATGTGATGTTGCACATCACAGGATGCATGGACAGCGCAAATGCCCAGGCGTAGTCATGGCTAATGACATGCCAAGCGGCATCACAGCTGACTCCACGCCTACTTGCAGAACACCTTTTCAAGCAGGTCGACTGTCAGCATACTACTGTAACAGAAAGGCCAGCATGCTGGGCACCAAGTGTCTGTTCACGGTTGTGCTGTGCAGGTCTGTGCTGTGCTAAAAAAGGGGCCACTGCAGGTCCCTCCACTGTGCTGATGTCTACTGTCGGATGCCTGTGCTGGTCAGATGTGCGCTGAGCAGCAACATCCCGGTGCAAGACTGGTATTTCAAGAAGCACACTCACATGCTGCCCATCTGCGCACGCTGCGGGTCTCCATGAGGGTCATCCACACAATCTTGGCGCCCAGCATGCAGCCCTCCTCATTCAGGGCCTGCAGGAAAGCAAGCCGCAGCAGCTCGTCAGCACGCTACAGAATGCTACAAGGCAGCCGAGTGCTGTACGTTGCCTGCTACCAAGTCCACACATAAGCGAAGTGGGAATATACCCTATCACTGGGGTCGAAGTCAACCTTAAGGTGGTCGGCCTGCAGGACTGCAACGTGCTGGCCATACGCCAAGCCTGTGCTGTGCGGCAGACTGAAAGCCATACATGATAGCACTGGAACATCACCAGCCCAGTGAGCAGAGCAAGGGCTCATGCAGCTGCAACATTGGCCTTTCGTTGCTGAGATCTCACCATGCCTGGTGGTGCCACCTGCTGCTCAAGCGACGCCTTGTAGACTTTGAGTTCATGCCTGAGGGAGTCCTCGTTCATGCCACACTCGTATGCCAGGATGGCTGCATCAACAAAGGTCTGCAGCAACATAGAAAAACAACGTGGCCGTGAGATTCTGCATCAACTGCTTGTGCAGCAGTAGCAGGTCAACACAGTCAGCAGGGTCTCAGCAACGTGCAGCAGTGTGCCCAACACAACTGCAAGCGGAACCAGGGCTGTATAATGTACATGGACATGCAGAAGCATCGATTAAAACTGCTGTCCTGGTCAACATAGGTGCGAAGGCTTGAACCTACAGTCAGCACACCCATACCTGCACAGCATCCGAGTAGCTGGTGTTGAACAAGGCAGGGTCCTGGACAACGTAAAACGTCTCTGCAACCTTTGTGGGTAGCTCCCGGACGATGGGCTGGCTGCTTGGCAACGCTCGGCACCTCTGAACGTTTTGCTGACGCCGAGACTGCAGGAAGCATGAGAACGGTCAGACATGCCCAGGACAAGCAGAAAGTGAATCCGGACCCATTTGTGCTGCCTTACCGTGCTGACTAGCGACGGGCGTGCTGCTGCAAGGCAAGGAGCAGGACGAGGGGCCTGCAGACTCCTAACAAGGGGACGACTGCCGAGTGCGAGAGCCATCATACGTTCTTCGCTAGTGTATGATAGACACTTTAGCCCGGTAGCTGCTGCAGTCAGTGCAGTCCTAGTTTGTCCTCGAAACCTTTCGCAACAATACTGCAACAGCTTTGGGACAAACGTCTGCTTGGATGCAACCAATAGGGTGTCGAAGCTCCTATGCTCAGGTCCGGGCCGCGGCTTAACCTCACTCCTACCTCCCCAGCTGACGCCCTGAGACCTAGCCAGGTGGCCTGATGACGCCACCGTGCGACCATCTGGAAAGGGTATGTCATGCTTCAAGCAAATTTCAAATCTTTGTATGTTTGATCCATGCATGCTGCCTCGAGGCCTGATGACGAGCCTGCGTCCGGGGCTGACACTGACAAAGCAGTACTGCTGTTGAGCAATGTGGACGAAGCATCAGGGGAAAGAACAGCAGCCATATCAATGTCAGTTTTCATTCCAATGTGTGATGCAGCGTCTGTCAGCTTGCTCAAAGGGCTTCTATACACACTGCATTAGCCTAGCTAGGCCTTACCACCAGCAGTAAGGGGTGATTGATGGACTGGCTGGATGCGATGCAGTGTC
>QAXK01006597.1:0-10452 GCA_004335735.1 Chlorella sp. KRBP
GCATACTCATCCCCACCTCCTGGGCTTTCGGTCCAGGAATGCCTAAACGTTGGGCAACATGTCACCAAATTTCGCAGCCCATCACATAAAACAAGCTGGCTGTGGACCCATCATATTGCTGTCCAGAAACGCAGCCAGCAGTCATGCAGACTGCACAAGCGTTCACAGTACGTACAGTCTTGACCGATGAGTGGTGCGTTAGCCGGCCAGCCCACATCACAGCCACCAGCCGTATCCCACTTCCTTTCAAGGAGTGGTGGCGTGGCTGGTGGTGGGCTGTGCAGTTGCAGCCACAGACATCAGGCCGCCATGTTTGGCGTTAGAGCCAGTTCCACTCTCGACACTCCCACATGCATCCAGTTGTGTGTGTATCAAGGCATACAAGGTATGTAGAATGACTGGAATGCTGCCACAGCAACACATGAGGGACAACCCAACGTGGCTACAGTGTATATAGTTAATGTTGAAAAGCAGCACTCGCATAAGCCATGATGCAGGTCCTACATAGCACGAGTGCGGTTCTGGGCATGCAGTTGCTCCAATCGCGCACCTGCCAATGTCCCTGCCCCCTGACAAGAGTGTCTCACAACACAAGCAACAAATTTGCAAGGCAGCCATATGTGAACCAACAAGCCCTATTTTGAAGCCAGTGTGCGCTGCTGCACGCCTTTCAGGCCGCCATCATGCCCAGCTGTGCCTTGAGGGTGCTCAAGTGTGCATTGATCACACTCATCTGCTGTGCGAGCTCCTGCAGGCGAGCTGAGTAGGTGGTTCCGGCAGCTTCCTTGGCTGCACCCAGCACAATGTCAGCCGGCACAAGAACACTTGCAGGGAACAACGCCTGCTCCTTCACCAGCATGTGTTGTGGGTACATCAAGGGCATGCCTGGTGCTGCTGGCACACCTGCCAGTGGGCAGGTCATCAGACTCAAAGGTCCCACTGTGCTGGAGTAGGCAGGTGCAGCCACCTGCTGCAGCGCAAACGGGGTGCCGGCCTGGCAGCCCACAGCTGGGCTGTAGCCCGGGACCACGGGCGCCACAGCAGCTGCGGGCGCTGCCGCTGCGCGCTGCAGTGTGCGGCTTGCGCCCACGCTGCTGCTGTCTGCGCAGCTGCTGGTCTTGTACACCGGCTGGAACGGTGCAGGCTTGAGGCTCTGGAAGGCATCTACAGGAGGTCCAAACATGGACTCAAGCTCCAGGTCCATATCTGCACAGTCCATCCAGCTGCTGTCCTGCACAAGTGCTGCAGCCAGCTGCTGGGACACCATGCGGCTGTCTGGGTCCAAAGGCGAGCTTGCGCTGCTAGCCAGGGCCGCGCTCAGGCCTGCAGCAGTCAGCTCTGACTCCAAGATGAGCTGCAGTTGGCTTGCGTCGCCCCAGACACCGCCACAGCTCTCCTGGGGTGTGAGGGCCGGCATGCACATGCCTGCAGGCGTTGCGGCAGGGCAGCGGCCATGTGCCGCCCCCGGTGCTGCTGCCAGCATGATCGGCGATGTGTGGGGCAGGTTGTTGCCCGCGCTCAGCTGGAAGCCAAGGGCAGCAGGGGCGACTGGGCTGCTGTCCAGCGATGCGCTTGCACACGGCTGCCATGCAAGCTGGGCGCTGCTGTAGCATGCGGCCCCTGCGTTGGCTGCCAAGGGTACGGGGGATCCCTGGCTTGAGTAGTTGCTCGCGTGGCTGTTGGCCATCCCGGATGCTGTTGGGCTTGGGGCTGTGATGGACGCGCTTGTTGTGCACTGCAGCTCGTGTGGCATGGCCAGGTCCGCCTGCTGCTCTGGCGTTGGCACAGGCACCAGGTCAAGGTCAACTGCAGCGCCTGCATAGTCAGCGTCCTCGGCAGAGCTGGTGCTGCTGCTGAGGCGCCGCTTGTTGCGTGGGTGGCTGGGGCTACTGCGGCGCCTGGCCAGCCCCACGCGGCACGTCCTGCGCGCAAGAACAGCAGGCCATAGGGGGTGGTGGATGGTGCTGCTTCAAACGAAACACAGGTGCTGCTGTATGGCTACATGTGTGCAGTGACACCCAGCTGTGCAGCTCTGGCTGTCAGTGTATGGAGTGTCATTGCATGGGGCCAGCTGACAGGCAGCAGACAGCTTGGTGCAGCAACGGCTCCATATGCTGTGAGATACACTGCTGCTGTCGGTGTGCTGCTGCTGCGTGCCACCCCGTGTGCTATCACTGGTGTAGCTCCAAGCACTGGCCTACCTCTTTTTGCCGTCAAAGCAGTCGAGCTTCTCAAGTCTACCACACTGGAAGCAGAACCGGAACGCCCCAGGGGAGCCAGCTACATGAACAGTAGCAGCCTGCATGGTGATATAGCCAGACCAAGGTGAGCAACGGCCCCAGCAGGAGAACGCCTTGTACCACGCGACAACTTTGCCGCTTCAGCCGTCAGGGAAACGTTACAACTGGCAGTTGTACGGTCCAACTGGGCAACATGTCAGCTATTGAGGGGTTTGACATGGTTGGGGCATAAAGCAGGTGGGTGTGGGCCTGGGTCACAATGTCAGCAGGCTGCCACTTCGCCGCTGATTGAGGCCTGCAGGCATATCATACAGTTCTGCTAGCATGATAGTGCTGTTAACAGCACGTGTCGCGGCTCGGGACGCCTCCGGAATGTGGTGGTCACACAGGTCTAAAGATGGCCATGGGTTGCTGGATGACACACATGCCTGCATCCTCGGACTGCTGGAGCCAAGCACACCTGTAAGTGCTTTTCACACAGGTGTTTGCGTTGGCAGTAGACCTTCAGGTTGGTGCAGTCCACGTTGCAGTCCCGGGCCTGTGGATCAAGGGCGAGTGGCACCAGAGGGCATTCATGGGCTTTGACCGACCATCAGCTGTGATAGGTCTTAACGTATAGCAGAGTCAAGGTCGACTTACGGTACGTATGAACTCATTCCGTACGGATCAGCGATCACCAGGCCCCGTGCACCCTTACCTGGCAAAGGATCACTCGTGGCTGTTTACTGTTCGTTTCTAGTGCATTCATTGTTGTGCTGGAGGGTTTTCCAGGCCTTGCGTGCGCTGCGTGGAGGCAGCCGGGGAAGATATTTGTGCCGGGGAGTCTGCCAAAGACGCAGTCAGGGCTGCAATAAAGCTTTCCGTAGTACCAGCACGAGCTGAAATTGCTTGGCGCTTACGCTAATGTAAGTTGCAACGTAGGAGTTGTCGTTCTAAGAGGCAAGCTGTTGCTCAGGGATGCTATACTAGTCGCCGTATGTTGTTTGATGGTCTCAGAGTTTAAAAAAAGTGCTTCTTCTGCGAGTTTGATCGTCACGGCGGGCGCACCGTGTACAAGATACATGACAGGCTGTGAAGATACATGTGACATGTGACAGGCTGGTGAACTTCGTGCGTGCTGCATGGGCACGCCAAAGAACCCCCAAGAGAGTGTATATGTGTTGAGCATTCTGTTATGTAAGTTTTCAGGGTATCAGCTTCTGGCTCGCTCGGGTCAACTCAGGTGAATGGTGAAGCGTGCGCCTTGGGGTACTGAACAGCAGTATGTTTGTTCGCAGAGCATGTTCAGATACGACTTCAAAAGTTACTACCAAACCGCTATACGAATGCCCGATTATGGCCTGTACCGCGTGTGCGGATATTTTGTCAGGTGCCAGGCTGGAAGCTGGTCACTGGATCAGGCCCTCACTGTGGTGGGTTCTCGTTCCTGGGAGCGGCGAATGCATGCGTTCGACCGTTTGGCCTGATTGAGCTTTCCAATTGTCGTGTCATCGCGAAGTTTTCCGGCATTGAGTCCTAGGCTAAATCATCCCACCATGAGTCAAGGCCACCATGCCAGACTTCAGCTGGCTGCGAATTAAAGGGGTGTTGGGGCCAAGTGACTCCGTGACCGTTGCACCAAGTAACACAGATTGACAAGCACCTAGTTGCTTTTCATTCGCCCTTTCTGATAGATGCCAATCAAGATTGGTCTAGACAGATCTGTTGCACTCCGCCACCAACTCTGCCTTCTGGTGTAAACAGCATCAGTCTGCAGTAACATTGACGACAACAGCCCCCTGCATGCATCAACAGCACCAGACCCAGGAGCCCTGTGCAATTTGAGTGCCAACTTGACTTCTGGGGCAGCATCGCAGCTGACAACACACTGCCATCACATCCATAGCAACACTTCCACCAAACGCCACCTCATACAGCCCCACAGGGCGTGTTGTGCAGCGCAGGGTGTTGTGCCACAAAAAGCCCCACCGCCGTATCCAAACGCAGCAAGCACGTGCCATGCACCGGGAAGCACAGCGTGCCTCTTGTTCGTCCAGCACTGATCATTTACCAACCACCCGCAACTCCTTGCCCCCCTCCCTCCGAAACACAAGCAGCGCTGGCAGAGAGACTGTATCACAGACGCAGCCACCGTGGATGGCATTGCCTGGCTCACTTGGCCAGCACTGATGGAGCGACGCAGTTTTTCAACAAACATGCATTGCATTGTGCTGTTCAACATCACGTTGCACCCTGTCGATCACCCACCTCTCAGAGGCTTCCACAAAATGTCTGGAAAAGAAAAAAATGGGTTTCGCTCTGGATCCAAACAAGTCAGCACCGCCGTCCTGTGCCCAGTTCTCTACTTCCAAAGAGCAACAGAGTCCCCTCACAAGTCTCCCCACAGCTCAAGTGAACATGCAGTTGCTTGCCGCCGCCCACTTCTGCAGCTGCAAGAGCAACAGCAGCATTATGCATACAGTGCTGGGCTGGGCTGGGTCACAGAGCCTGCAGTGCCAGTAACACTGCCCATGCAGCCAGGTTGGCCAACAGCAGGACGAGTGTGTACCAACCCCAGTTGTATATCAACCGTATACCAAGTACCGTACCCGGGACCACCTGTTGCCTTTGGCTGTATGCCCTCAGCCATGCACCACGCTGGCAGCAGTGTGCAGTCCGTAAGTCTTGCCAGGCGCGACATGAGGCTACCGCAACAGAAGGGCAGGTAGTCACAGTCGGCACAAGAAATCAACACACTGCAGTGTTTGCATGCAGCTGTATGCAAGCTTAGCTCTGCATGCCACAAGGTGCAATGCACAGGGCAGCAGGGCAGCTGGCGGCACGAATCATCTGCGGTTGCAGGGCAAGACGGCAGACATGCCTTGAGCAGCGGGGTTTTCTGACACAGGTTCACAGCATGCAGCACACAAAAGTCTAGTACCAGACATGTGCACCCTGCTCTAGCCTGCCTGTCTGACGATATCCTGCGCGCCCCTAAGGATCGCCCACATGCGTTCACCGAAACAAAAACCCCAAAGCTCAGACAAAACCAGTTCTTGAACCAAAGAGTACCAAACACACCACTGCAGTCACACTCATGTCGACGTCTCCCTGCACAGGCGTGGCATGCCTAGTGCACTGGCAGGGTGTCACAACAAACCTCTTATTTTTCACTGCTGCTGGTTGCCTTGGCGGGCCCAGCAGGCCTCGCCACAGCAAACACACAGCAGCAGGTGCCCCAACTTGGGGGCATTTGAAATGGTTCATGCAGTGTGCAAGCGGTGCCGTACCATACCAGAGATGTCTTGTGCAGGTGCTACACCAGTCATTGGCACACCAAGCTGTGCCCTCACACCCGACCACATCAGCACTGATGCGTAAGCTTGAACAAAGCAGCCACAGCACGAGCGCAGCATGCCAGCACCACAACCACTCACAACAGTGCTCGCACTCTGACATAACACAGTGGGCCAGCCACAGGACAGCAGCAGGCCTGCCACAGGGGCCGCGCTCAACAGCCGGAGGTGCTAGCACCGCCAGATTGGCAAGCTACAAACAGCAGACGTAACCAAGCTGGCAGCCACATAAGAGGGGGCCTGCGGGTGGCTCCATGAAGCGCACACCCCAGGGACAACCGCACAACAGCATTTTATTCACAGCAGGTTCACGGCTACGTGTCGACTGCCCACAACCAATGTATATCTGTGCCAGTGCACCACCACCGCTCACTGAGGCATGGCATGGGCAGCACAGCAGCATATAGGAAGTCTCATATCTGCTGTTGTGCACTCCAGCAACTCCAGCCAAAGGCGGGGTTCGGACACACAAGTCGACATTGAACGCCTCAGCAAAGCACTGCACACAACAGCAGACACACACACCATGCCACACCCTTGCACAGGCTGTGCCTGGTGACAGCAGCATGGCGCCACTGATACCATAGCCACACGCAAACAAGCGCCAACAACACACCACTAAGCAAATGTTGGTGTACATGTGTTGTCGGACTAGACAGTACCATGCTGCACAGCAACTTGGCTGTTGTGGCCCAGTCCACTGCATCTACACATGGGTGGCCTCAACACAACAAACAGCGACACCATGAGCAGAAGGGGGAAACCTTGACTTGCAAGCTGTACAACACATCAACGTCCAGGAGGTGCTGGTGCACCACAAATATCACGCCAGCGTGCGCGGTAGCCATACGTTCAACTTGAACCAAAGACAAGGGGAGCTCAACCACTGCACAAGGGAGCCTGTCTGCACAATAGACAGCAGCAAGCACAAGGCCTCCCCCCTCCGGGAACCGTCTCACAGGCACACCAGAACTGGCACAGGCGTCGGCCCTGGCGCCAGGGCGACCCACACACAAGCATGGAAAGGATATACCCTGTTCAGCTGCCGCTGTAGCACCGCAGTGGTGACGCAGCTGTGTCACAGTCGTGCCACGTTTGATTGCGTTCATGCACCGCCTGGTGTTGACGTCCCCGCCCTGCCTCACACCCCAAAGAAACCAACCTTTCAGGCGACATAGGCGGCCCAAGAGGGCTATGCCTGGACAGTGTCAACACATTATTGAAGCCACGACATGACCCCGTTTACCAAAAAGACAGCTCCGCCACCAAGCAACATGCATTCACCAGATGACTCAGCGCATTCACCAGGTGACTAAGTCCCGCACATCGCCGCCACGTCACGCGGGACACTGCGGGGTGAGTACGCTGCGGTGTACGCGCGCCGCACACAGCAGCGCAATGAGCGCACTGCATGACGCAGAACGGGTGTGCCGTGCAGGTTTGTGCACTGCGCACTGCAGAACAAGCGCACTATGCAACGCAACACCCAGTGGGCTGCACCATCCGCATTGATGGCACTGCACAAAGCACAACAAGCGCACTGCGCAGTGCAGGACGGGTCAGCCCAGCCGCACGCGATCCCTGAAGCACACAACAGCAGACACAAACACACAAAGCAGGCCAACCATGTCTGACAGGGCGGCCACACCATGTCAAAATGCACCACCCTAGCATGAGGGCCAGAGGTTTGTGTTGCGGCCTTTCCTGTCTGTGCATGCAAGCCTTGGAAAAGACTACTCATGAGGCTCCTGGTAGAGGTCAAAGCCATCTGTTATGGGTGTCCTGCACACACACTGACTCTCTGCATGCTTTATTGCGAGTGCCCAACAAACACTAGCTTGTGCACCAGCAGCAGTGTACAGCAGCGCTTCAGAGGCACACAGCCAGAGCAAAAACCTGGCCAGACAGCAGGCACAAGGGAGTGCTGTAACAAGTTTACAAGGGGCTGTGCACAACAACAGCGCCTGGTGCACCGCTTCTCAGCAGTCCCATGCATATTACTGTTGGGTGCTAGCAACCAACAGACACGTGGCTGTTCTGCTGTCAGCCTGGCCGCGCCATGGACTGAAACAAAAGCGCACAGAAGGCAACTGCAATAACAAGGCCAGCACACAACAGCTGCTTCGGCAGTGCAAACACAGTGCTGCAGCAGTGGCAATTGACGACAGCTGACCTATCGGGCTGGAGTTAGCCAGTCAACACACACACAGTATATATCAAGTAGGCAGCGCTGCACTTGAGCAACTCCTTGCTGCCTCATGGCATGTTGATCAAAGCCAACAGGGCTCCAAACAGACTGCCAAAACACACCAGTACAGCTAGGTGTAAGTAAGCAGGCAAGCGTGTCCTGACCATGCAGCATGCAGCTGGTACGTTGAGACATCAAGGTGTCAGCTGCACACGTTTGGACAGATATACATACCAGTTGCGCAAGCCTTCGGCCTGTTCATGGCAGACGGCAATAACAAAGCTAGCATCGCCATATAGAGGTCTTCATAGTCGCCCCTCACACGAGACCACAACCGACAGGCAGCGTTAAGGTCTGCTGCGTGGTTCAGCCTCTCACCGCAAGCGCAGAGAGAGGAAGATAGAAGGGATGCTGCACCACATGCCCACCAGCAAGGAATCAAGCTGTGCACTTTGAAATAGAAGGCAAGGGGAGGTCTCAAAAAGGGCAAAGCAAGGCAGCGCACTCACAATGTACACATTATTTAATAGGGCAGTGCAGCAGACACTAGGAGTCCCTGCTTGAGGGCCATTATGCTGGACTGGACCTGGTGCAGCATCGCATTCAGGGAGTGCAGTGTCTCTGCAGTCCTCTGCATGCCGTCATTCACACTCACACCTGCGCAGGGCATCAGCACGCCCCCTGCACTCCCAACGGGGCCGCCAAGGCCTGCAAACCCGAGCCCTGCAGCAGGCATGCCTGCAGGCAGCATGCCAAATGATGAAGCCATAGGCATGCAGGTGCCTGCGCTGCTGTTGGCTGGCATGTACGCCGGTGGCGCACTGAAGGTGCTCCTGCTGCCGCCGCATGCGTGGTAGGGCGTGGACATGGAACCAGCAGCAGCAGATGCCGCTAGGTTGGCGACGGGCGCAGCAGCAGCTCCGTGAAAGCTGGACGCCCTGCTGACCTGCCCCCTCCAGTTGCCGCTGGGCTGGCCAGCGAAGGGTGGCGGGGCGACGGCAGTCTGCAGGCTTGCAGAGCCGCTGCTGCAGCTGGGCACAGGTGTTAGGCTGGCGGCGGTGCTGACGGCAGGCCTGCTTTCCTCGTCTGTTGGCATGCTGCTGTCGGGCTCGTCCTCGTGGTCACTCAGGAGGCTCTCCAGCAGTGAGGCAAACTCGGCGTCGCAACCACTGGCGGCCGTCTTTGGCTGCTGCTGCTGCTGGCCAGCGGGCACAGCGTTGGTGGCAGCTGGCTCAGCATCGTGGGCTGGGGCAGCAGTGGGCACAGCAGGGCTTGGTGTCCTGCTGGCAGCACTGTCAGGGATGGGGGCGCCGAGCGCGGCCATCTGCTGCTGCTGCTGGTGCAGCTGGGCCAGCTTTGCGCGTGCTGCGCCAATCTCAGCCTGCTTGGCTGACAGGGCAGCAGCCAGGTTCTGCGCCACTGCAAACACCTCCGACACATTCTCTGTGGCAGCTGCAATGCGCTGCTGCATGCATGGCTTGCCGGCCTGGCCCTCCTGCTGCATCTGCTGCTGCTGGAGCTGCTGCAGGCGTGCGATATCTGCCTGCTGCTGCAGAGGGGCAGAGGCGTTGCTGTCAGACTTGGCAGCAGCACCGTTGGCTGTGCGCATGCTCTTCATCTTGCGGCGTGTCAGGGCCTTGCGGCAGCTCCTGTGGGCGGCAGCAAGCAGCACAGGGGCAAGATGCAGCTCAGTGGGCAGTCCCATTGGCTGTTTGGTGCTGGAAAACGGGCCTCGGGTTCTTCCTGGCCTCACTATGATGCTTTGGCACTAGTGGGACACAGAATGTGATGCGTTGAGGTCGTGAGAGGCCTGAAAAACACCCATCATCACAAGGCATGGTGCTGAACCAACTACATGCAGAAGTGCCGGGATTGCGTCGCTGCTGGAAGACCACAGGTTGTGCTGTCTCGAAAAACCGACTGCAGCCATGATGGTGGGTCAGGGGTTGCTTGCAAATGACTGTCATTCAACTGCCATGTGTTGCCATTCAACTGCCAGTCGAATGGCAGTTGGAAATGCAGTCATTTTCAAGCAAGGTGGTGATGGGTGCTGATGCCAAGGGCATGCACTCACTTCTTGGGTCCGTCAAAGTCTGCCAGTGGGTGCACCTTTGCACACTGGAAGCAGAACCTGAACCACTGGTTGCCAGGGTACTGCATGGCCTCAGCCTGTAGCAAGCAAGGGCGGAACAGCGTGTGATGCGGCATGTTTACTGTACGGGCAGTCCTGTGCTAGGCGTGTGTCATGTATCGGTCTGCGGTTGTCCTCGTGCATGGCGCTACTGCTGGGCAATGGTCAAGCAACACAGTCACAGCTTGGTGTCGCGCAGTCATGTATGCTGGTTGCCTGATGATGTAGACACAGTGCTTGAAGCAGGGGTTAGCTGCAGGGAAAGCGCGCACAGATTTGTTGGGTACTTACCTGCACGTGCTTGCTGCAGATACGTTTGCGCAGGCAGTACACCTTGTCTGTGGTCAGGTTGGCAATACAGCCTGGCACCTGCGGTGACAACATGCAGGTTGGGGCACACAGCATTGAGTTTGGGCAGCGTCCGCGATGCAAGAAGTAGTGTTGAGATTATCATGCAACGTTTGAACAGCCAGCATGTGCATCATTGATTGGTGCAGATGCCTTCCTGGGGTGACTGGGCACCCTGGTGATCCACCTGGGGGGGAGGGCATGGTGGCA